>JASAND010027417.1:0-15505 GCA_030248195.1 Trissonchulus latispiculum | reverse complement strand
ATGGCTACCATTGGTCTCGTGGCTCTATATTATTCTCAAATGTCTTCTTGATATAAAACCAATTTTTGAGGTGTAATTTGGAAGTTGATGCAAATATGAGTAAGTATATGTTATATTTATATACATTTATCAAAGAGTTTGGTAATACCAAAGAGTAAGCACACCAGTCAGAATAGCTTGCATGCCGAAACATTACAATGCAAATTGCAGAGCCGGTTTTTCCGACAGGACCAGCGGGTCTCGCGACCTCCGCGACCCACACTCCGCGACTCACTGTTTTTTAATGACTATCCGACCCACTTCCTTAATTTGACATTCAAAAATTTAGCAATGTACAAAATGAATCGGCTAAAAATTTCGCTTTAACGTCTGCATAGCGAAGTGTCAGTAAATTTCAAAATTAAATTTGGCGAGTTCAAAAGTTGTCTGCATTAGTTTTCGCTTGTGGCAATCTCGGCCATACTGCAAAACATCTCGGTCGCCAGTAGCACTGGGACATTTTTTTGAAGATTATGGGTATTTATAGTCAACAAGTGCCAGATCATATCGAACTGAATACCGATTGTATTTGACATTTACAGGAAGTTGAAAAGTTGTCACAACAATTTTTTCACAACTCAAAATTTCCGTCAATCGATGGCAAAGATAGCACAGCAAATTACCGGCAAAACTTGCCGAAATTGAATTACGCTGACTGGAGATTCCAGACAGAATCGACAACAGTACAATGTACAGTACAGTACCAAATCAAAAGCTACGAAAATTTACCGCAAATTGTAAATTTCTAGTGGGCGTCTAAAATTTACCTTAAAATTGAAAACATTGAGCGCGGGCACCCACGACCCACTTCCCTGCAGCCAGCGTGTATGCATTAGTTGCTGACATTTTTTGTAACAGCAGCTACAGGATTATGAACGAGATTTTTTTAATGATATGTGTCTACAGTTTGCTCCTCAGGTAATAGTAACAACTGTGTGCATTTTTAGCAGCTGATGAAATGTGAGTCAGAATTTTCGTGTAGTAGCGATATTGCCGAGTTTTGTAAGAGACACCTAAACCGAACTATCTAATTTCATCATTAAAATGTTTCATTCTACGCAACATAATGATATAAAAATTATTGCTGCACGTTTTTTCCAGCTCAAGTTATAATATTTAATTTGTCGAAAACGCCCGTTTTTAAAAATGTTATGTTTTATGCTTTACACAGCTGAGAGAAGTCCCCGAGTTTCAGATTTGTCTTGACGTTTAGCATCTCTGCAAGCTTATTCTATGTAGAAAGAGCTTCGAAGTGTCTTGAATTTTGGTATTAGCAAAACTTTATATAAGACTTTCTGAAATGACATTAATTCAACTTTTAAATATATAGTGTTAACTGTATTTTAAAATTTTTTGGAAATTATTTTACCTGAAGGAAATGAGAAAACTGTCAAGAAACCAAAGTTTATTGGTTAATGTTTAGCGTCTTAAAGATTTTCAAGTTTCTGCTCAGAAGGCTGTCTCCTTTTTGGAGCTCACACAGCAGCATGATGACGCAGTGATAATTGCACTGCACAGGCAGCCTACAGTAGCCACTAGAGGGCTCCTCTTCTTGGCAGAGGTGTCAACAGCCGAATTCCCGTCTGGTGGGGGTAGGAGCAGAGCGACCAAAACAACTCGTTTAGGTCCCCGTTTGGGGGTATAAAAGGGGCCCTCGTGCCTGGGGGTCTAGATGTCTGCCAATTTAGCCCGACTTGGCGACCCCTCGACCCCCCCCCCCCCAAATGGGGACCCCATTCTTGCCTACAATTTCCCAAACGGGGAGTTCCCTTTTGCATACTCCCCCACCAAATGTATACCCCCCCACCAAACGGGGAGGGGTATGACTCCCCTCACAAACATTCGTGGTTGGGGAAATGGAGCATGTTACGGCAATGCAATGAAGAGAAGCCCTCTAGTGGCTTACTCTTCTTCTATAATATAGCAACAATTTATATCCTTATATTACCGTATCGCCATTTAATATCGATGCAAAATAAGAATAAACTTTTATGTAGCGCTTTCGTCCGTCTATGGAAATTGTTTTTTCCTTTTTCGTTTTTTTTCCGTAAATTTTGTACATTTCGCAGTTTTCAAACTGAAATTTTTTGTTTTTAAAATTTTTTAGATTTTCAGAAAAATCGAGAAATTCTTTAAAATAGCTCGTATTTGTATTTTATCGCATTTTTGTACAGTTTTTAAAGCAAATTCGGCTGTTCTTCAATTTTTGGCACTCCAGAAACAAATGACAATGGGAAGAAAAATTCGGCCGAAAAAAAACTGAAAAAAACTGAAAAAAAACTACTTTTTTTTCCCGCAATTTTTTTCCGGAATGCGGTCGCACCAATCTGCGTCGTGAAATTACAAAAAAGTATTAAACCAACTGCTCTATTTCCTATCCCAAATGGCTGCATTAGCTTGTCGTTTTGATACAGTTTTGGTGTATCTACCAGCACGAAAACAGAACTGGGAACTGAATCCGAAACTGAAAATTGGAACTGCCCCAACTCTAATTCTCACCCATGTGGTGGAGTTAGATCAAGCAAGGATAATTTTATATATATATATATATATATATATATATATATATATATATACATATATATATATATATACATATATATACATATATACATATATATATTTTCAAAATTTTTTGAAATGATATCCTTCAATAATAGTTTATCATAGATACTTACGGAAAAATATAACTATTCACTCTCTGGTTTTCTCAATGGATGCAGAAATAGAATATGGCAAATTATATCAACATCATCAGACCACATCAATTGAAAATGTTGAGGAGCAGAAAGTTTCAAGCATCTCGGTGAATCCAAATTTTAATTATAGATATGTAGTGTTTTTTCAAAATTTCAGGTACTCAGTCACGAAAACTATATTTTCATACGTTCATGTATACTGTAGATATCGACAAAGAAGTACTGAAAACAGAGTTTCCAATATTTTCAATAGTTTTCAAATCTACTTGAATGTTAGAAATTTCCAACAAATTTTAAGCACAAAAGTTTCAGTTCGGAAAGTTGCGGGAATTCATGAAATTATTTGTTGAATGAAAATGTCCGAAAGTTTTGTCCAAAACACGTTTTTGTCCAACGATCAATTTGCCGGTCCACAAATCTCGTCAACAGTTATCGAACATTCAAATATCGAGAACTTGCTTTTAAATTTTTCAGCTTAATTCCCAGTTAATTAAGATCAGTGGGTCTCGCATTGTATGGCTTCTCAGAGTGATTTCGGTTTGGCCGCTTTTCTGATCTCGCATCCAGAAGAGCCGAAAGTCTCGGCTCTCGGGCATTGGTAAACCTCGAAGAAGAGCTACATGTACATATATAATATATACTAATATTATATGCCATACATTCTTACAGTGATCGCTCAATGACAGAATGCTCAAGTTTTAAACTGCGCCAATTTACAATCATTGGACCCAGTTTTTCCAAGTTTCTTAAATGTTATCGCCTAGTTTTGACCGATTTCTCAATAACTGATTTTTGTAATACACGTCAACTGACAATTATGGGTCTACTTTGTAGTGAATTCTACCAGTCCAGGTATTAAAGAAATGTACTCAATTTTTCAAGTTTATTATAAGATTTTCTACGGTTTAATTTTTAAAGTGTTTTTTGTTTTTACTTGCTTTGTTAGTCTCAGAGACCAATAAATTCGGGGTAGTCCTACAGTACTGTTTAAATACGACAATTACTATTTCCAAAATACGGTACAACATTTTCGGATTTTTCATTCAAAATACAGTATTGGTGAGAATGTCGATATTGAAAATAGGGTCCTACCGCCCGTGCTATTGTAGTCTCATTGTGTTATCATGGCAATGTCTGCTGATCCTTTGTTTCATATTAATGGTAGGTGAATTAATTAAATATAACTTTTTAATTGATATAATACAATTGGGATAATAAAAACTATGTATTTTCCTTCTTCCACTGACATAAATGACAGTAGAATGCTCAATTGAGTCATCTTAAAGACAAAACATGCTTATTATTGGGAATGCTCATCTTAATTAAAGTTATATATGTTTTAAATAATAAACCATGACTACCTACCGGTTCGATAATTAGTAAACCTGGAACCAGCGAGCAGACATGTGAGTGTGTATTTAGTGCAAAAGTTTTGTAGTCCTGCCCAGTTAATGCACTGAAATTCTGTATGCTTAGTACATATGTAGTAGTTTTCAGCACACACTTTTTGCCCAGTTGAGTACCTGCTTCTTATTACCATATTGACAGATGTGTTTCAAATAATCTCTGTATATCTTTACTTGTATCCTCTGATTCTGATGGAAATTACTGAAGACTTTAAAACTCAGCTATCTGCCAGAAGCTGGAAATGCCAGTCGAACAAAACAATTCAAAAAAACTACAGAAGTTTTCTAGATTTAAAGAATGAAGAAAAGTACTTAAAATGTTTTTCAGAATCAAGGTTCTGGTTTTCTGATAATAGCCCTGTCAATGCTGTTTTTGAATTAAACAATTTTTTTTGCTTATCCATAATATGCAAAATTCAGTTCAGCAGTGATACAGTATCGATGCTGGAAAGGGTTGGCTGGTTGGTCATTAACAGTGTATAATTGCACTATATCAGAAGTGCATGGTACAAAAGTTTATGAAGCGGCTTTGCTCTAGGGCCAATAACTGCAGTGGCCTTGCCGAACCCAAATCCTATGCTGCTGGTGTATGTTTGTGTATATCTGACCATATAGTTTCACAATTTTAACTGTTTGGTCTTTTTCGTTTAATCTCAAAAAGTACTGCTAACATTTTAACTTCGGTTGATTTTTAATCCGTTTAATTTACCATTTTAATCTTTAAAGAAATATCTTTTTAGGTTTGTAAATTCAGCTTTAAAGTTAATTAAAGACAATTTCAAGAATAAACTTAATATTATTGCAACGGAAAGGTTGATCATTCCAACCTTGATCCGTTACAATAATATTAAGTTTATTCTGCATAAATGAAATTGTCTTGGGTTAACTAGATTAAAGCTGAACCTAGAAAACTAAGGGCCTATTTCTTTAAAGATTAAAATGGTCGGATTAAACGGATTAAAAATCAGCCGGATTAAAATGTTAGCGGCTGCTTCTTTAACGCAGGATTAAATGGATTAAACGGATTAAAATTAATGAAGCCTATATGGTCAAATATACACAAAACATTACCAGCATCTTATAGGATTTGGGTTCATTGTTGTGTTCAGTAAAAAACCCTCACAGTTGACATATTATTTCGAGTAAAACCGCTTCACCAAGAGACCATAATTGCACTACTTGTATATGCACTTCTGATATATAGTGCAATTATGCACTGTTGGCTTTGCCTTACTTACACTGATTAGCCAGCCAACCCTTTCCCTCCAGCACATGTCTGTATCATAACAATTTGGGCACGCATGAGCTGCGTCCAAGTTTGTAATTTATCGTCGTAAAGGGGTGTTTAATTCAAAACACAAAATAATATTAACGAAACAATTCCATCAGAAAATAGAACCTTGATTCTAATAGCAACAAAAACGGTACAAGGGTGCTTTTCTTTTAAATCTCTCTTCCCGCAAATCTAGAAAATAAACAAACTGTAGGTTTTCGTACGTTGTTTTTGTTCAAACTAAGCGTTTCAAGCTCTGGCAGATAGCTGAGTTTAAAGTCTTCAGTAAGATAATTTCCATCCAGAATCAAATGATGGACTGTACTGTCCAGGAACTCGTCAGGCAAAATTCTAAACAAAGAAAGGTATACATATAATCGAAAGGCAGAAAACAGGTAAGAAGAGACATTGGCTAGGCTACATCTGTGTTTGACTCGACATGGGTTCAGCGTTCGGGGCTATGGTAATAAAAGCAAGAGTACATAATAGGTAAAAGTGTGAAATAGCTGTGAAAACTACTACATATGTACTAAGCATGCAAGGCATGCTCGGTGCGTTAGCTGGGCACCCCCCGGGTTCCTAGGGCACTTTGCACTAAATACACGCTTTCACATGTCTGCTCGCTGGTTCAGGTTTGCTAATTAGCTTCAGACGTACGGTAGGTAGTCGTAGTTTATTAGTTATTTATGTTAATTTATTATATATAACTTTAATTAAGATAAAGCATTCATAAAACTAATTCCACAACTCTGTAGCATGTTTTGCTCTTTAAGATGACTCAATTGAACACTACATTCCTACTAATTTTATATCATTTATGTCAGTGGAAGAAGGAGAAAAATACTATAGTTTTTAATTATTATTATCCCAATTAGTATTATCCCAATTAAAGTTATATTTAATTAATTCACCTACCGTAAGCCTGAAGCTAACTAGGGAATCAGCGAGCAGACACGCCTGTGCGCGAAAGTGCAAAGTGGGACCCCCCACCCGGAAGTTACGGAAGCTCCAGGTCACGAGCTAACGCACGGAGAACGCCAGCCAAGAGTTTCTTACTCAATATCAGCGAATTTCCCTTATGCAAATTTGGAAAAGTTGTCAGCTTACGTAATTTCCAGATAACTCAAATCCAGAACTCCTTCCACAGATTTGGCCATGTTACGCAAATAAGTAATTGTCATGATTTAAACGAGCACATTTAAAAGATAGAACTGCAGAACATCTACAACAGTTATAGAAATGCCGGACTTTGTAAAGCAAGTTAAAGCAAGCACTTTAAAAGAGTAAACCGTAGGAATCTTATATCGTAGTAAGAGTAGTACATTTCTTTAATACTGGACTGGTAAAATTCACTACAAAAACTACGTCTTAGTTATAACTGAAATAATTCGGTAGTTGTCAGTTGCAACCGATATTGTTACAAAATCAGTTATTGAAATCAGTCAAAAACTAGGCGATTATAACATTGGAATAGAAACACAAAACAAAAAACTGTCGTCAATGATTCTTGTTATTCCCCAAACTAGATGCCCAAATTGAGCGCAGTTTAAACTTTCTGTCATTCTGAGCATTCTGTCATTGAGCAAATGCTGTAAGAATGTATAGCATATAATATTAGTATATATATATATTATATATATACATATATATGTATCAAGAGTTTATAATGCCAAGAGTAAGACACTCAGCTCTTCCTAATAGAATAAGCTTGCGAGATCGAAACATTAAGGCCGAAATCTCGGGGGGGGGGGGCTTCTCAGCGTGTTAGCCTACAATGCTAGTTATGATCTGCTAATTAACACTTGAAATTAAGAAATATGTATCAAATTTAAAGCAAGACCTATCGTGTTGAATATCATTCGATAGCTGTTGACGAGGGGATTCAATGGTCTAAGAATTGATCGATTGGACTAAGGAAACGTAGTTTTTTAGTTAAACTTTCGGACATTTCATTCAACCAAATGGGTTCATGAGTCCGCCTTGTCTGGAGCTTCCGAACGAAGCATTGCTTAAAATTTAACAATTTCCTATGCTAAAATTCCAAGCATTAGGTGAACAACTGTGAAAATGACAAACTCGTGACGCCGACCGGCTAGCCGGTGCCTTCTTTGTCGGATATCCAGTATACATGATGAACGTATGAAATATAGTTTTCAATGCGACTGGTGGCCAATTTTGAATTTTTTTAAAAACTTGAAACTTTTTTGAAAAACTTTTATATCTATAATTAAAAATTTGTTCACCGAGATTGCTTAGGGGCACTCTGCTCCTCTACACCTAACAGCAATTTTCAATTGATATGTCTGATGATTGATATTGATTGATATAATTTGCCATAACATATTTCTGCAATGTCCATTGGAAAACCAGAGAACCCACTAAGTCAAGTCGTTATATTTTTCCGTAAATTTATCTATGATTAAATCTTTGTGAGTGGCGGATATCCTTTCCAAAAAAATTTTTGAAATGTATATATATATATATATATATATATATATATATATATATATATATATATATATATATATATATATATATATATATATATATATATATATATATATATATATATATATTAAAATTATCCTTGCTTGATCTAATCCACCACATAGTGAAATTAGAGTTGGGGCCAGTTCCAATTTTCAAAACCGGTTCCGGTTCCGGTTCCAGTTCCGGTTCTAGCTTCCGGTTCCCGGTTCCAAATACAAAATTTTCAGTTACCAATTTTGCATTACTTTAACATCTGGTACAGGTCCCCTTAAGGCTTATGCAATCAAAACGACAAAGCAATGCAATGCAATACAATTGGGATAAAACGATAATAAACAATTGGTTTAATGCTTTTTGTAATTTCTGAAATAATATTTTTGGCTTACTTTGACCTTGCTTCATTAGATAGTCTGTTACTACATGGCAGGGTTGGGTTTTTTCCGGAAAAAATTATTGCGGAAAAAAAGTAGTTTTTTTCCGGTTTTTTTCCGGTTTTTTCCAGTATTTTTCCGTTTTCTTCCGATATCGCCAAAGGTTTGAAACTGTTTCTGGAGTGCCAAAATTGAGCGAATTTTAATGAATTTAAGCTTTAAACGTATATATTTTCATGCGATAAACTATAAATACAGGCTATTTTAAAGAATTTCTAGATTTTTTCTGAAAAATCTAAAAAATTTCCCAAAATTTCCAGTTTTACTGCTAGTTTTTCAAAAATTTTTCAGTTTATCGGAAAAACTCGCGAGTATTTTTCCGAAGCCTGCGGAAAAAAACGGAAAAAAGGAAAAAACAATTTTTTCCGCTAGTTTTTTTCCCGTGCCCATCCCTGCTAGACGGACAGTTCACAGCATACATAAAAAGTTTATTCTTATTTTACTGTTATCGAGCAAACTGTTTCGATAAATAGCGATACGATAATATCAAGAGTCCATAATTAATTCCTTTATATTATAGAAGAAGAGTAAGCCACTAGAGGGCTTCTCTTCATTGCATTGCGTAACGGTGCTCCGACCACAATACGCGAATGTTCCCCCGTTTGGTGGGGGGGTCGACAAGCATACCCCCTCCCCGTTTGGTGGGGGGGTATGCAAAAAGGGTCCCCGTTTGGTGGGGGGGTATGCAAAAGGGGTCCCCGTTTGGTGGGGAGGTAGGCAGAATGGGGTCCCCGTTTGGGGGGGGGGGTCGCCAAGTCAGGCTAAGATTGGCTGAATCTGATTGGCTGTTGGCGACCCCCCCCCAAACGGGGACCCCTTTTGCATACCCCCCCACCAAACGGGGACCTCTCTCTGCTACCCCCCCACCAAACGGGGACCCATTTTCGAATAGAACAAAAACTACCGTAATCCTCTGCTCTACCCCCCCACCAAACGGGGAGGGGGTCTCTGCAATCTGATTGGCTGTTGGCTACCCCCCCACCAAACGGGGACCTCTTTTCTGCTACCCCCCCACCAAACGGAGGGGGGGTATGCTTTGTCGAAAAGAGCTACCCCCCCACCAAACGGGGGAACATTCGCGTATTGTGGTCGGAGCACCGTTACGCAATGCCAAGAAGAGGAGCCCTCTAGTGGCTTACTCTTCTTCTTATATATAGTGCAATTATGCACTCTTGATAATATATACTGTGTATCTAAAGAGAGACAGCGCCTTCTGAACAGAAACTTGAAAATAGCAAGACATTTCAGCTAAACGTGCTCAAAATTGAGATGAGAAAACTCGAAATAAAGCTTTTATTTCTTTGACAGTTTTCTCATTTCCTTCAGGTAAATAGTTTCCAAAAACTTTAAATGCAGTTAACATATATATTTAAAAGTTGAATTAATGTCATTTCGGAAAGAGGAATATTTGCTATCAAGAGTTTATAATACCAAGAGTAAGACACTCAGCTCTTTCTACATAGAATAAGCTTGCGAGATGCTCCAAACATTAAGGCCGAAATCTCAAGGCTCAAGGGGACTTCTCTCAGCTTGTGTAAGCATAAAACGCTAACATTTTTTAAAAACGGGCGTTTTCGACAAATTAAATATTATAACTTGAGCTGGAAAAAACGTGCAGCAATAATTTTTATATCATTATGTTGCGTAGAATGAGCTCTTTTTAATGATATAAAAATTAGATAGTTCGGTTTAGGTAATCTCTTACAAAACCGGCAATAACGCATCCTTGCCACGAAAATTCTGATAATTTCATCATTTCTTAGAAATGCCTTACGTTGTTACTGAATTTATGAGGGATTGCCTAAACCGAACTATTAGTTTTTATATCGTTAAAAAGGTCTCGTTCTACGCAACATAATGATATAAAAATTACTGGTGTACGTTTTTCCTAGCTCGAGTTATAGTATTTAATTTGTCGAAAACGCCCGTTTTTAAAAAATGTCAGCGTTGTATGCATACACGCTGAGAAGCAGAGTTGGAAGTGGGTCGACTTTCAGGTCAGTGGGTGCCCGCGGGTCAGAACGGGTCAATGGTCACTTTTGTTCACACCAATTTTAAGGTAAATTTTGGGCGAATTTTACTAGAAAATTTACAATTTGCAATTAAATTTTCAATTTTTCGCTAGCTTTTGATTGTTTTGTATTTATCACATTATAACTGCTTTTATAATTAAATTATTTCGATTCTGTCTGGAATCTCCAGTCAAGCGTAATTCAGTAATATCTTTAGGACACAGCCATTGGTTTATGTGCTTTATCACGCCAGAGTCTTGGTTCTGCATCGATTGACGAATTGAGTTGTGAAAAAATAATGTTGGTGACTTATCCTGCAAACCTAATCTTTCCGAAAAAGAGTATGAAGAGGTGCTTCCTGTAAATATTTTATAATGTCAAGCTCGGGATGTCGACGTAGTTCGACGAGTTATGATCATTACTATTTTTACTTGTACTTGACTTGACTATAAATATATATAATCTTCAAAAAATTGTCTAAATTCTGAATGCTACTGGCTGACCGAGATCCCAGCGCGTCTAACATGTTTGCAGTAGCATGGCCATAGAATGCTCAGATCTAGCAAAAACGAAGACGAAAGCTAATGCAGTTAACTTTGAACTCGCCAAATTTAATTTTGAAACTACTGATACTTCGCTATGCAGACGTTAAAGCGAAAAGTTTGCTCGGTTCATACTATACGATACTTAAATACACGGAAATGTCCAAATTAAGGAAGTGGGTCGAGTGGGTCGACAAAAACCCAGTGGGTCGCGGGTCGTGGGTCGCGGGTCAAGGTTCGCGGGTCGCGGGTACCCGCTGGTCACGAAATTACGACCCACTTCCAACTCTGCTGAGAAGCCCCCCCCCCGAGATTTCGGCCTTAATGTTTCGAGCATGCCGCAAGCTTATTCTATTAGGAAGAGCTGAGTGTCTTACTCTTGGTATTATAAACTCTTGATGTATGTATATATAAATATAACATATATATACTCATATTTGCATCAACAAATCGTGTGGGATAGCCAAATTACACCTCAAAAATTGGTTTACTAATCAAGAAGACGTTTCTGAGGAGCAACCATAGGAAAACTTCGGTGGGATAATGGGGGATGCAGACTAGAGCCTCCCAAATCGGAAAAAAACGGGTAGATCCCATCAGCGAAAAAGGAAGAAAATGGTAGTTATCTCTTACAGAAGCGAAAAAGTGTAGCTATACATATATGCCCGTCCGCGATTTTATTTTGGCTATAATTGCTAATAATCGCTAAAAGGTTACATTTACTAGTTTTTGATCAACATGCAAAACGTCGGAATCTTAGTTAACTTTGGTGTGCACTCCCTGAAAATTTTAAAATTTTTAATGGGTGCATGATTCGTCGGAGTCGGGGTAGACACCTATAATTAGACCAATGCTCCGGGTTACATAATGGAGCAATCTTCTCTTGCTGTTACTACGTAATCCTAAAAACTATGATCACAGCAGAAATCAAAAAAGGAAAGTTTATTATCCGGCAAGCTCATGTATTGCAATAATGCACATATACAATTTTAAGCAATAGGTATACACAAGGCATACAAAAGCAGACAACCAAAGCTGTGCACCGCAGGAGGAGACATGGTGCACTTTTATCAATTGATAATAGGAACAAAGTTTAGCATCAGTCAGTGCAGCCATTATGTTGTTTTTATGCTTGATAACAATTCTTAATTCCTTGTCAGTGGAAAGAAAGAAGTCCTTCCTTGATTTTCAGATTTATCATTGGTGACAGTGATAATTCGTTTTCGTGAGATTAGGCTTTTCCCCCGTATTCATGCGAATTTCGAAGCCTTGTTAGAATGTTAATGTAGTTTACATAAATCTACTGCTCATTAGTATTTGAGAAGGGCCGTGAAGTTGCGTATGGCCTACCGATCGGCCGCCTAACGGTCGGGTAGACCACATTTTTGGATAATGAGTTAACTGTCACTAACGCAAAGTGTTTCTCTTGCGTATACGTCCCCCACCACATTTTCGCCCAGTTTAACCTCTGACTGACCGCAAACTGACTTCTGGTCCCTTTAAGTTAGACTTTTAACTAATTGTAATTTCTAAATCCTGTAAGCTTTTAATAAATGTCGCTGAAGTTGTTATCAATGAATACTTGAAAATTAAATATGATCTATTTCACGTTGAAGACTGATCATACTTATCTCATTTTTGATGACGGTAAATAATTGCGGAAGAGACATTTGCCCCAGTTACTTGAAAAGGAATGTACGAAGAAAACTGTATAAGTTATTAAAAAGGCATTTATTCTTACTTCCATAGTTACATTTTTTATGAATATTTAAAGCACTAGTTTACAAGTTGCCCCCAGTATTCCTTGACTGTACCTGTTATTATTAAATTACAATTAAGTTGATTCGTTTGTCAAACAGGTCTTGTTGCAATTTCCTTTTGGGGATTTCTGATTTCCGTTGGAGGAGTGGGGTTCGCCAATAGCCAGATTGTTGAAATTCCGTTGGCGGGAAACCGCCAGTAGAGGTCCCCCCTTTTGGAGAGCGCAAAACGAAGTCCCCGAGTTTGTCGGGGGTTTCAAAAATCAGGCGAAGAATGGCTGAATCTGACTGGCTGTCGGCTACCGGACCGCCCCCTTCCTATTTGGGGACCCGTTTGTAAATTAATTAAAACCACCATAAACGCTACCTAGACCTATTACTGATACATTTACGCATTTACAGGAGTATTATTTAACTGTACCTTGCATAGTAGTTCTTTTTCAAATAAAAAAAGTTTAACAAACAAACGATATTGTCTGCACAGCTGACAATTTGTTGGCACTTTTGCTTTGTTCCTTGCTGTTTCTTCTAAACTAAACCTTTATGTAACAGTAAATCAGTGCAATAAAGCAGTGTAAGCCTGTACCTGAGTGCTAGCAGGCTACATACTACACAAGCTGCCTAATCCTAGTGCACCTTGGTGTACATAGCTCACAAGCTACACAGGTGCTAAAAATATGAAACTTTTTGATTGCAGACAGCCGAAGACTGCACAGACTGTCCACCTATTTACTTAAATAGTAGCTGCCAACCTAATTTGCATATTCTCGCTCAAAAAACTCAGTCCTTAGCTAGTCCTGTGTTGAAGATAGTGCTTCTGAATGGAGAAATGAATCTTACTGCAATGGACTGGAAATACTAATTTAGTTTTCTTTTTATACATTCCTGCTCCAGCAAGAATAAAGAAAGTAACACAACAAGACTTTGGCCGACCGGGCACAAACGCCTGCCGATGACCAACGGCCAGCCGACGCAAAAGTTTTTCCGGCCGTCGGCCGGCCGTTCTCAAACACTACTGCCCGCCCACTCACTGTGTCCTTGCCACACAAACGTTTCAGCGCTTCGTCGAATGTGCTCCACACGGGATTGTTTAAATGTTGATAAGAAATGAGTAAAGCCACACTAAATATTTCTTGTATTAAAACTGTAGAGCATTACATATTGTAGAGAGATAAAAAAGATGTTGTAAAAAAAAAACACTGACTGAGCCGTCTGTATGTATGTAAGAGAAGACTGCTTCGTTACCAGAATTTTCCACTCTTTGTCTCTCGGAAAAACTCCCCGCAAAACGTTGCAATTTAATTTTTAATCGGGAAAAACTTTTCGTATTTATTGTAAAAAATGTTGATTTAGTTGCAATTTTTAATAACGAAATAGTAAGTTTTAATAAGATTAGCGAAAATTTTTCGAAAAATGTTACAAATTTATTTTTGAGGTGCAAGCCCCTCTGCAAATTTCATTTCAAGGTACAAGCCATCTCAAAACTTTTTGGGGACAAGCCTCCCCAGGAACCTACCATATGTTAATGTATGCTACACTCTTTTTCTTCATTGTGTTGCATCCAAATCCACACCATGGCCCTCTTTAAGGCATATTCAGTTGTCCTAGTACTATCGGCGCTGGAACAGGAACACAATGAAGAAAAAGAGTGTAGCATACATTAACACGTATCGAAACGTTGGAGCTAAGTATCAACATCTTGCGTAGGTAAACTGAAACTCTGTAGTCACATATCTAATGTAACGTTTATAATGCAATATGTTATAATGCATATTAGGCAGCTAAATTAAATTTTGGAACACCGTTGACGCATAAACTCATTAAATTTGGAGCTCGGCCGACAGCCGGCCAGCCGACGGCCGACAGCCAGCCAATTGGCCAGCCATTGGCAGCATCGGCCACGCACAACACTAGCGAGGGTACTTTGATTATTATAATCTAATAAAACTTTAATTTGTTGTGAGCGTTTTATTTAATATTCCCGCAGTTATTGTTAATTCCCGCTACAGTGAAAAAAGTAAACAATGAGTTATGTAGGTAGTTTAGCGTGGCGTAGCTTCTGCTTTTCAGCATAGCTAGATTTGGAGGATATTTTAAGCTAGTTGCCTAAATGGTTTCCAAACGTTTCTAGTTCTATACGTAGGGCTCTTTTTCATTAAGGTTCTCCTTAAAATTTATCCGGGTTATTCTCAATCACATGCAGCTGCGCAATGTCGGAGTTTAGACACAGAATATCAGAACTCATTTGATTAGCTTTTTATTGCAAAGAACCATATGCCACTACATAGTTCACAAACTGTATAAGCAATATGTAGTGAAATTGGATAAGAGTAGAAGGTTTAAAGAGTCCACCAAAGATTAACTTTAACTTATGGGCTACTGTAGCTGAGACTGAGAGGTACACTGAAACACTACAGCCAGGTGAACGCGAGAAGCCAAAGCAACTCTTATATCCGTCGAACCAAGCAGCCTGGTTTAGTGCGTGCCCGATCCGGGATGGGTCCACCCCATGGAGATCATAAAGTGTTTTCCATGGATCTTACTGTAGCAGGTTGGTGTACAATCCTGGTTTTCTGTTTCGGTCATGCGCTCGAGAAACCAACAAAGGCAAAGGCCTAGTCCACAAGTCCACCAACACAAACTTCAAACCGCAAGTCCCCCAATATTAACCTTAAACTGCAAGTCCACCAATACTCCACACCTACCCCAAAAAGCTAAAGCTGACTTAACTAGTCCTCATAAAAATAAAGAAATCTGAAGTGCAAACCACTAATTTAAATAACAAGAGATTATATGCAAACGAGGAACTTTAGAGTAGAGACAACTGAGTTTAAGAGAAAAGATAAAAAGAGG
>JASAND010027414.1:0-52682 GCA_030248195.1 Trissonchulus latispiculum | reverse complement strand
TTGCCCCCCTGAAAATTTGGGCAAATGAAAAATTTTAGCGCCCGCGCGGATGCGCGGAAGGTTTAATGTGATTGTGTTATGCACAAATTGTACATTAATGCCATTCAAAATAGCTCAACATTGATGCATTTTCTACACCATTAAAAAATTTTGCGCCTTCGGCGTTAATTAGCTATTTACATTATCAAAATTATTATTTTTCATTAAGCATGCTAACGAATGTTTGTATATATAACTACTTGCTTTGCAGTTTTGCTGTTAAATATCTGCGTTATTCCCAACATCTCAGCTTCGGCATAATTGGTTGATATAATCAGGATACGCAGTTCTTAATGGGAGCATCCTAATAGTTTGAGTTTTCGGACAAGACAGTAAACGTAGAAAATAGCAAATATATAACGGTGTGAATTGTTGTTAGAAATTTGATAATTCATTGTAAAGAATTAAATGTTTCAATAGCGTTTAATGGCGAACTTTAAAAATTTTCTCAACTTCTGGGGGGTCCGCCCCCCAGACCCCCCGTTTGGGACTTGTGTACCTATTATAATTAGACCTCTGCTAGTTTGCTTTACTTTACCTTAGTTTACCTGCTTTGTAGTTCTGTTATTAACTGCATTATTCCAAACATGATCTGCCTTCAACGACGGATAATGGATATGCTTAGAATACCCTGTTCCAAATGGGAGCATCTTAGTCTTAGTTTTCGTACGGGATTGTGGAAGTCAAAAATTTAAATAGGTAGCAAATTAAACTACAAAATTTAGTTTGGGAACTGATAATATACAATGCAAAGAATTCAATGTTTCAGCAGCGTTTTAACGGCAAAAATTTAAAAATTTTCTCAACTTCTGGGGGCTCCGCCCCCAGACCCCCCGCTTTGGGTTTTTGCGTGCCGCTTTCGGTTACAACAGCATTAAGCTATGTATATATATATATGTACTGAACTAGAAAACATATTAACAGGGAAAGTTACAGCATATGTAGCGTGCATACAATTATTGCGCAAAAAATGAAATTTACCCCCCCCAGCCGTCGGTCCACACCGCCCCCCCTGAAAATTTTTCGTACCTACGCTACTGATAATGACTATATATATATATACATATATTGTTAATTGCGGTAGTTCATTATCCACAATCAGCCAAGAAGTTTCTACTCTTCAAAAGCAGGCTTTGCTTACACAAACGATATGGCTGTAGCCTGCCTCATTTCAAACGCAGTATATACCACGTTCTCGGGAAGAGCAGAGCAGTTCACGCGAATAGGATGGACGGAGGAATTGCCTGTTTCACGCTACCGGACTGCATTCCCTATTCGGCGCTGAATCTAGTTTCTATCATTTTCAGCGCCGACTGCATTCCCTATTCGGCGCTGAATCTAGTTTCTATAATTTTCAGCGCCGACTGCTTTCCCTATTCGGCGCTGAATGTAGTTTCTATAATTTTCTGCGCCGACTGTCAATTATATTGGCATTTTTCCGCCCTTCCTTCTTTCCTTATTCTAGCCATTGCATGCCCGTTTAGGGCATTTTTCCCTCTAGTATAACAAGCGCTATAATGCGGGGCTAGAGCTATAACGTCATTACGATTACGTGCTGTATAGTGTGTTGAGTAAGAATCTGGCAGTTCCTGCAGTTGTCTTTATAGCGACTAATAAAGGTGTTTAGGTCAAGAGATGTATATACATATAATATATACGTATACATAGTGTATATATACATTTTAGTCAACATTTCTTTTCCCTCACTGAGAACCTTGAGGTTTACTTACACGCTTGAAGGCGTCAATATGAGCCCGAGAAAGCGAGCTACTCATATTTATCATTTAAATCTTGTCTTTTATACATTTAAGTGCTGGCTCATATTAAGTTTTTAAATCTTGTCTTTTACGTATTTAAATACTGCCCTTCTGGCTTTTTCCTAAAGGGGGGCCCTCCAGAAATTCGTTTCCCCCCAGACTTGGGTCCCCCCTCAGGATTCGGGACTTCCCCCCCCAGAACTCTAAAGTGCCCGGAAAAATGGGGTTTTGAGGGTAAATATTGAAAAATTTTTCCGGTTTCGCCGGATTTTTACCTATTTCAAAGCATTTTTTTAGCTATTCTAAGCTTAAATTTAAGTAAATTTAAATAAAGTAAATTTAAATTAAAAAGTTAATTTTTTAGCTCAGCAGCAAAAAATAGCTATGTTTAGGCATTTTTCGGAAAATTGTCCCCCCCCAGAAATCCGAGCCCCCCCCAGAAATTTTTGCCTAGGAAAAAGCCAGCCCTTAGCTCATATGTATTGCATTTTACACTGGGGTTTTCATACTGGGGAGGGGGGGTAGGGGCATGGTGGGGGGCGCCCGCCCACTTTGGGTTCCCCCACTCGACCTCTCCCCCCCCACTCGTTCCCCCCCCCACTTTCGGTTTCCCCTCCCACTCACTCTAAGGTGCCCAAATTGGCAAATTTTTAGGATTTTTGGTCGAAATTTCCAACAATTTTGGAATACAGTAATACATGCGACTGCAAGGAGCATTTTTCGTACTTGTATATTCTCCTCAAACTGATACACTACGTAATCATTTTTATGCACCGAGCCCTAGTCCATGTCCTGAATCCCTAGCAAACACTCATCGTAAAGACATCTCTGCATTTATTTTACAACATAGGTTTCTTTTATGTGAGTTGAGATGAGTGGTCGCTCTGTATTTTTGCGAATTGATCGATCCAGAGGCGAACCGGGGATTGCTGCTTCCACTGAGGGAAATAGCCGATCTACTGGTGGAGGTGGTCCTCGCCGTTACGGTCCCGGCTGTCGATGTCTCTGGCTTCCCTGGTGCCAGACCCTGGCCTTTGGGGTGGGTCATTTTTATAATGAGCTGTGTGCCTGCATGTGGTTCTATCTGCTGGTTTCCTGACCAAAGCCCTGAATTTCAGCAGTCCTGTTCTGGCTTTTTCCTAGGCAAAAATTTCTGGGGGGGGGGGGAAGTCTGGGGGGTCCCCCAGGTCTGGGGGGGCCAGGATTTCTGGGGGGGGAAGAAAAATTTTTAGAAAAATGTCTAAAAATAGTTATTTTTTGCTGCTGAGCTAAAAAATTCACTATTTTTAACTTAAATTTAAGCTTAAAATAGCTAAAAAATGCTTAAAAATGGGTAAAAATCCGGCGAAGCCGGAAAAAATTTTCAAAATTTGCCCTAAAAACCCTATTTTTCCGGGCACTTTAGGGTAGGGGGGGGTTCTGGGGGGGGAAGGCCCGAATCCTGGGGGGGGGCGAGCCAAGTCTGGGGGGGGAACGGATTTCTGGGGCCCCTCCCACCCCCCCCCCCCCCCCCTGTAGGAAAAAGCCAGCTGTTGCCGGGGTTGTATTTCTGGTTTGTCGATCTAATAGATTGTTCTGGCTACGCCCCAGGTTGGCTTTGAGACCGACTAGAGCATGGATGCAAAGATATGGTATCACAAAGTCTGGGATTTGATTGGTACGTATATATGTATATATATATATATATATATATATATATATATATATATAATACGAATAAAAACGCTCCGCTGGAGCATGAAAAATGCAATATAGATGACATTAGGTTGTATATAAATGGACAGACTAGGTTAAAGGCGCACTAATATGGACCAGCTTCGCTGAACAACCCGTATTCGCGGAAACTGTCCAGACAGTTGCTATCGCAGTTCTTCAGAAAATTTTACGATTTGCTAGTATGACCCAAGTATATTATGCAGTCGTGCTCCTTATTATTATAGGGGGGCGCGATAGCGCTCCCCCTATAATATGGGTGTAAAAGGCTCAGCGCGGCCCTTAGAGACCCGTTCGAGCACCGTGCCAGCTAAATACTCAACCAAAATAGACAAATTTGGTATCGTTGGAATCAGCACGACGAGTACAACAAGTATCAAAAAGGTTTTGATCAAAATTTTCAACTTTGAAAATTTTCGCTTCCGGACAAGTTAGGTCCGTTTGTTTTTTTCCCGTGTAAGTCACGCTTGGGGAAGCCGTTTTAGTCGAACTCAAAAACTGAATGATCTGGGCATTTTCAGCCGGTGAAGTTTGGTTTTTCTGAGAGTAGTACCTGTGCGGCCGGCCAAATGTGGCCTGACCGCTAAGATGGCCAAAAAAGGCCAATTTTGTGTCACGGCTACAGGGCCCAGGGAACAAGCTAGAGAGACGCGGCTTGTTGCATAAGAAACTTTGGGATGGGTAGCGTGTCATAACCGAGGCGATTTTCGATATCTGGCCGGGATCGTTCAGGCGGCCGGCCCAAAGTTGGTCCGGCCGAATGGCCATTTTGGAAAAATTTCTAAGTCCCAACTCCACAGAAAATAGTAAAAAATAAGCCTAAATATGCTGTTTTGGGCCATATAGTGGGACGCCTATAAGGGTTATCGGGGTCGCTGAACACGATGAGCATAGTCGCAGCGCTGTGCGGTGCTGCTATCTTGCTGTACTGTTATGCAGCAACCATAGCACGCTGTCTGTAGACTTACTGTAAACGGTTAAACATATTAAACTTGGTGATAATTGTGTCAGTAGTAAGGGGGAACTGTAGCTATGTTAGTTGGTGCACTCTCTAGCTTCCACCGTGCTGTATGTGCTGTCCTAAAACACAGCACCGTCGATAACAAGTTATTCATTTGTCACTGGCATTTGAAATTCGGCATACAGATAGTTTAGGACATGACAAACTATTATATATAGATAGGTTTCGTATACCTATTACGATGTTACTATATGGTTGCGCTGTAGTAGAGTGCTGCAGAAGTACAGCACGGCCTATAACTAACTACAGATAACTTGCAATCGTCTGAAATTCTGCAGCCACGTGCAGAAGAGCAGTGGAAATCATGCCGTATAAGTCTCCTTTTTTGCAGTAACGTTTGCTTCTAGTTGCGCTGCAGTACAGTGCTGCTGAAGTACAGCACGGCCTATAACTAGCTACACAAAAGTTGCAATCGTCTGAAATTCTGCAGGCACGTGCAGAATAGCATTGGAAATCATGCCGTATAAGTCTCCTTTTTTGGCAGTGACGTTTTCGTCTAGTTGCGCTGCAGTAGAGTGCTGCTGAAGTACGGCACGGTCTATGACTAGCTACACAAAAGTCGCAATCGTCTGAAATTCTCCAGGCAAGTCCAGAATAGCATTGGAAATCATGCCGTATATATAAATCTCCTTTTTGGCACTGACGTTTGCATCTAGTTGCGCTGCAGTAGAGTGGTGCTCAAGTATATACTAGCAACTCAAGTATATACTATACGTGCATACTAGCAACAGATAAACAGCAAAGCAATCGCCTGAAATTCTGCAGGCACGTGCATAATAACATTACAAATCCTGCCGAATGAAAGTAAAGTACACACATTGCGTGAAACCAAATAAATTATGGCATGCAAAGGACTACTGTCCTTGTAATGCACGCCCCCGCATAAACTTGTGCAGCTGAGCTTCATGCTTTAACAATTTCGACTTAAATGTGCTCAGAGAAGAACAGGTAACAATACTGTCCGGTAAACAGTTCCAAACATTGCAAATTCTATAGAAAAAGAAATGACTTGCTCTAGACTTTTTATATCGCTTAGGTCTAATAGACAAACTATTATGGCCCCTTGTCCCTGCGTCAGGCGAATATGTAAAATAATCATCAAAAGAACAATCAAAGGCATTATACACTATACTATGCATCAAATATAAATCATACATTAACCTTCTCATTTCCAATGATTGTAGGTTGCAACGTTTAAGTCTTTCTTTGTAAGTAAAATTTTCAAGGCCATACAGTCGTTTTGTAAATGCACGCTGTACTCCCTCCACAGTGTCAATGTCTTTAAGCAAACTAGGTGACCATATCTGGGTACAGTATTCCAAAATTGGTCTAACATAAGTCACAAAAAGTTTAGTTAAGAGGACTGCATCTCTACTAGAGAAACTGCTAAAAATAATCCCTACTCTCTGGTTGGCCTTAGCTCTAATTTGACTTATATGTTTAGAGAATGTTAAATCATTACTCATCATTATACCCAGGTCCCGCATAAACTCAGTATCGGACAGAGATTCACCACCCAAAGTATAAACTTGATTATCGTTACGATAACCCAAATGCATTACCAGACACTTATTAGCTGCTACAGTCATTTGCCAATCTCTAGTCCATGCATCAATTTGAAAAAGATCATTTTGAAGCACATTTGCCCCATATGACTTATTGACAGTAGAGAAAATTTTCGCATCATCTGCAAACAGTCGAATTTCTGACAACAAATTCTCCGGTAAGTCATTAATATAAATCAAAAACAATATAGGACCCAGTACAGAACCTTGTGGTACTCCACTTGAGACTGGAGCCCAATCCGATTTGGAGGAACCCAACTTTACTCTTTGAAATCTCCCCGTAAGGAAGGCCCTAATCCATGCCAGCATCTTTCCCCTAATCCCAAGTGCTTCTAGTTTTCGCAAAAGCTTTGAATGACAAACTGTATCAAAAGCTCGCATCAAATCAACATATACAATATCAACACAGTCACCAGCATCCCATGCGTCTATCCAACATTGAGTACATTCAAGCAATTGTGTAAGGGTAGACCTCTTACAAACAAACCCATGTTGGTGTTTGCTAATAAGGTGGTGCTTATTAAAGTGGTTTACCATGAAAGGTTTTACTACTCTTTCCATTGCTCTGCAGCAGCCAGCAGTCAAACTAACAGGTCTATAATTTTTAGGATCTTTGGAGTTACCCTTTTTATAAATAGGACATACATCGGCTCTCAACCAATCACTAGGAATTTCGCCAGAATTTAGAGATTCTCTGAAAATTTTCGTAAGCGGTTTTTTAAGAGAATGAGCCAATTTCTTTAAAAAGACATTTGGTATTCCATCTGGACCAGCAGACAATTTTGGTGATAAATCTTTTAACACTTTGAAAACATCGTTTTCGCTAAACAAACAGTCAACCAAGGAGTCAGCTTCGGATACAATATTCACAACATGTGGCATATTACCATCGTCCGCCGTAAAAAACAGATACAAATGTTTCATTTAACACTGAGCATTTATCTGCATTATCATATACTACATCACCGTTACTGTTAGTAAGGGCAACAATGCTGGAGTCTTTTTTACTTAACCGTTTCCTCGCATAAGAATAAAAATTGTTGACACAATTTTTATTTGCTAATCGATTTTCGAAAGCTAACCGATCAAAATAAACAGCTGTTTTGACCTGTTGACATTTTTGCCTGTGAGCTCTTTTGTTGTAATTTGATTTAGCCTTCTTAAAACGCCTCCATGCAATTTTCTTTTCTTTGATTAGTTCCAGAGTTCTATACGACAAGGGAATTCGATACCTTTTCCCAAAGGGCTTTGTCATAGGGACAAAGTTTTCGATTGCAAAATTAACACAGTTTTTAAACTCAATCCAGTATTGTTCAATGTTAGTGCATTCCATAAATATTATATTCCAATCTAACGAATCAAAGAATAAGTCTACTACTTTGGCAGTGACGCTTGCGTCTGGTTGCGCTGCAGTAGAGTGCTGCTGAAGTACAGCATGGCTTATAACAAACTACAGATAGCTTTCTGCAACTTTCTAAAATATTCTTACTTGTAGTGGATGAGGGTTTTTCTGCCAAAAGCTTTGTACTTTGTAATTTGTACTTTTCAAGCTTCTTTGTTCTATGGCTTGGTTGACTGTTACGTAATCATTGGGGGAATTTTTATAGTCTTTCATAACGCTTTAACATTCTTGCTTAAGTTTTACTGAGAACCTTAAAAATGAAATAGGACAAGAATAAAAATGCTCCGATGGAGCATGAAAAATGCAATATGGGTAACACCAAGAGTACATAATACGTAAGAGTGTGACAAGCGTCACACTCTATGTAATCAGCTCGAGAGCCATGCTCTGCGCGCTAACGGCCCACCCCCCCGCAATTGCGTACCTAGTGGACCCCCCCCCCGCAAATGAGTACCTAGTACGCAATTGCGTATGTTCACTCGTTGCTAAACTTTTCCATTTATCGAGACCCCCCCAAAATTCGGACCTATCCCTTTTCATTGTCTAATGATAGGTCAGATTTGCGGGGGGTCTCGATAAATGGAATATTGTAGCAACGAGTGAACATGCGCAATTGCGTACTAGGTACTCATTTGCGGGGGGGGGTCCACTAGGTACGCAATTGCGGGGGGGTGGGCCGTTAGCGCGCAGAGCATGGCTCTCGAGCTGATTACATAGAGTGTGACGCTTGTCACACTCTTATGTATTATGTAGGTACTCTTGGTAACACTGGGTTTTAAGCAGACAGAGGACTAGGTTTTAAAACGTTAATATGGGAGGGGCAGGTTGTAAATGCCAGGAGGACTAGGTTAAAAGCGCACTAATATGGACCGGCTTCGCTGAACAACCCATACTCGCGGGTACGCATGCTCCACTCCGCATTTGACCTTTATTGTCTTAAGGTGGTGATTCCTTTTAGAGACATCAACTTTGAACCATTATTACTCAACCATTACTTGGAGTTAAGAAGCCATTTTACATCAAAATGCAGCGTTACATTTGCTCTTTCTAATGAATACAACGAAACTAACTTTAGTTCTTGGAAATTATTTTACTGCATTTTCGAAGTAATTTAATTTTCCAGATTTTTTGCAGGCTAAAGTAAATTTTTTCGTGAGGCATCGGCCACATCATTCGATTCCACTATCAAATAGCTGGGGACCCTTTTTTAGTTATTGTGAAACCGCTCTTCGTTGTAAAGAAATTAGCTAAAATGTATGCGCAACCTGGATTTTGCCTACTTTTCCCAACTTTGGCAAGCGACCACTTTAGCTAGAAAGAAATAATCGGGACAACTAAAAAAGGGCACGTCCAGTAAGTGGCAACCATCTAGCTTGCATGGTTAATGCTCCACAATCGCTGGAAAAAATTTGGTCATGTTTTTGCAAAAACTACATTCTCTATGATAGCAGCGTACAGGGTTGCAGTTAGAAGATTATACTGTTTCGGATAATCGGTCTCGACGAAACCTTCAAATTGACACCCGTAGTTTAATTTTACGGCTTATGTAGCGCAAGAAATGGCCGATTATTTGATTTCTGCAAAAATGACAAGTTTTCAACGCCAAAATAGGAAAATCGATTATATCTCACGATACGTAGCGAAAAGCTAGAAAGGTACTTCAAAAAGCAAAAATGTAGAGTTCAACAAGATCTTTCGAATGAATATAATCATAGCTATGCAGCTGCTGTCTATTTGTCAAAAATCGGTAAAAACGGCCCTGAACGGAGACGTCGCATTTTTGAAGCGGGATTGCGCGGAGGGTGTTAGAATGCTAAAAGAACTTATTTTGGAAAGTTTCATCAAATTTCATCTTGATTTGAACCGTCTATCAACAATATGTGCCCAAAAGGAATCACCACCTTAAGTTCTAAATTCGTCAGCTTTCCTGGCGAGCTTGCTGATTTTGAAATATATATTATGCTTTATATACTTCAAGCGTTTTATAGTGAGTTACCAGAGCGGAATTTGTTACACCAATTTTTACTGCATATATATATATATATATGTATATGTATATATATATATTGTATTAAGTGTTGGATTATATGCATTAATTAAATTAATTACATTAAGTTGTGTTGTAAGTTGTATTATGTAATGTTAAGTATTACGAACACAACTATATGTATATAGTAATAGCTGCAAAGTCGTGCCGACAAATTGTTAAACTGGTATTGAAGGATTGCCGCCAGCATTTTTGTCTGGACAATTTCCGCGAATATGGGTTGTTCAGCGAAGCTGGTCCATATTAGTGCGCTTTTAACCTAGTCCTCCTGGCATTTACAACCTGCCCCTCCCATATTAACGTTTTAAAACCTAGTCCTCAGTCTGCTTAAAACCCAGTGTCACCCATATTGCATTTTTCATGCTCCATCGGAGCATTTGTATTCTTGTGTATATATATATATATATATATATATATATACAACTTAATAATACACATATATACCTGTATAATGTCTGGGTTTATTTTACTGGGGGGGCGGGGGGCCCCCCAATTTTTTGGGTTCCCCCCTCCACTCTAGCACCCCCCCCCCCCCACTCGTTCCCCCCACTTTTTTGGGCTTCCCCCCCCCCCACTCACTGTAGGGTGCCCAGAAAATGTAAAATTTTTAGGATTTTTGGTCAAAAATTTCAAAATTTTTCCGGCTTCGCCGGAAATTTTTGGTCAAAAATCGTCTTTTTTGGTGCTAAAACTCAATTTTTGAGCACTTTTAAGCTTAATTATAGCAGCATATGTAGAAAACAGGCTTTTTATACGGTATATATTTTTGGCATTTTTAGCCCATTTTATTCCGCCCCCACTTTTCGACCTCCCCCCCACTCGTGGGGGGGGGGGCTCCCCCCCCACTCTCCCCCCCCACTTTTTTTCGCCTAAAGTAAACCCAGTAATGTCAACTGCTTTTCGCATCGACTTAACACAAGATTCTGCGCTGACAGTGTAGGAAAACCACCTTGAACACCTTTCTACCAGAACTGCATTGTTTATTTGGAATAAGCTTTAATATGTGAAAGTCGTCGCATTTTGTTTTCTCATGTAGAGTGGAGCAATGAGTGACCGCGAATATGGGTTGGTCAGTGAAACTGGTCCATATTAGTGCGCTTTTAAGCTACAGTCCTCTTGGCATTTATAGTCAGAGGGGGGAAAAGCATCACCGCCGAAGTGGGGAAAAAACAACGGCTCACCCTGCTCGACTGTGACATGATAGAGATACAAAATCTAGTGCAAGTGAAAGTTCGAGTCTTGTACTTTAAGATCATAATACAAATTACCTTACTTGTCGATTGAGCGTTCGTGTGGCATGGGTCCGAACTTGACACCCAAATATTTTGACACCAAATTGAACTTTGACCCAAGTCCTACTTTTCCTACTTTTTTCCTACTTTTTCTTCATTCCTACTTTTTTCCTACTTTTTGCTAAAAATTCCTACTTCTTCCTACTTTTTACGAACAGATCAGAAAATTTTTCGAAGTGTCCTTTACGTTCCTTTATATCACTGGATTTAAAAAAAATTTTGCGCCTTCGGCGCTATAATTTTTTCTAACGCCTACTTTTGTAAGGGTGAACTAGGCAATCTTATTTTTGTTTCCATGAATCCACCTGTTTATGGGAAAAGCCAATCCCTAATGTCTGACCTGAAATCTAGAAAATGAAATTGTTTTCTTTATAATCTCACAAACGCTTCAAGATTGCTACCATAAAGTGTATATACATTTTCTGAGTCGGAATGAAGAAATTTTCCTTTTAGTGAAATGTTTTTTAAATTTCCCATGCTGTTTCAAGGAGTGGGTGTCCAGAAAGGTGGTATATATATAAATGCTACTAACTACAATTTTTTCAGAATTTTCCCCCTGACCGATATTTCTACACACCAAATTTCAAATTTGGTTGAAACTTTGATTTTCTCGATTTTCTCTCGCGCTCCCCTATGATATACTGGAGGCACGTATTGAAATAAAGTGCATACCTTACCTATATACTTGATAAACTCTCTACATATATATATACCCACGTCCACGTGCATGTATTATATTTGTATACGTACATAACGTGTGTGCTATATTTGTGTATGTATGTGTGAATACCTCTTCATACCTCATAGTAACGGAAAGAGTGCCATGTGAATTTCGGTGGTCAGGTTTTCAAATTTCTGTTCCCCTACCTGCGCTTATATATGTATGTAGACGTCTACGTGGTATATATATACGTATATATATATATATAAATTATGAATACCCTGCTTTCTTGAAACTAAAACAATTTCGTCCTGAAGAAATTCGTCGCAGTATATATACATTTTTCAGCATACGTATATACTTATATACACGTGCATAAGTGCTTTATTTACGGAAACATAGTAGGGTAGCGATACTAGCTGCTTATGTTCTTAATTCTCTTGAAATAAATCAGCCTTCTTTAGGGGCATATATATATATATGTATATGTATACGTATACGTATATAATTAGACATATACACCTATAATGAAGTTTGAGAATTGTGGTGATTGTGACTGATGTGAAAAGACTATTTTCGAAAGCTGGCTATTAAATACCCCCCTACATACTGCCAGACGATTTATATATATGATTTACTTCAACTAAGCTAGCCTCAGTATAGGCCATCATTTTTACCTCATATCTGTGGAAAAAAGAAGGGGATGGGGAGAGAGAGGTGTTGCCTTAAACACATAATTTCAACTTCCAAAAACTCATTAACGCAGCTAGACTAAACTTAAAGATGAGCATTTCGGCCCGGCCCCATTTCGTGAGCCTAAATTTTTGAAAAATAAGAGGAACTCGTTTTCGAGAAAGTTTTTAAAACTATGCCATTCTTTAAAAAAGTAAAATATCATTTGTAGGATGCATTGTTTTGAAAAACGAGAACAAACGAGAACTCTGCCACTTGTTTATAATATATACACCTTGCCGATTAACAGTTTGAACTATTAAAATGTTAAATGATGAAATCTTAAATGATAAATAAACAAGTTAAAAGATTTCCCCTTATTTTTAAGCAATTTTTGAAATTCACAGTTAAGGGGGGGCACGACATCGTCGGAGAGGGCAACTTTTTTGCCCAACGTTAGCCAACATATCAAAGTAAAAAAGTTTAGGGTGGGGAACAATATATCTCATATACACCGTTTTTGGCAGGACGCCAAAGTTGAAATTTTGGTGCTAAAAATGGGTTTTTTCAAAAAGATTTTTTCAGCGCTGGTGGATTAACGGTTTGACCGATTCTGAAACTTTTTGCCACGAATGCCAATAGTTATCAGTACTAAATTTTAAAAGTATTCCGGCTTTCGAGCGTTGATTCCTTCTGCAGCAATAACAGGTCAAAGTTTGAAATTTGGCAAAAAGTTGCGATGTGACCGTGTGCCGTTTTTGATCTAATAAAATTGGCAGCCCCTAGCCTACCCCAGCTTTTTACCAGTTATTAGACTCTAATGGGGGCAAACTGTGGCTAAGTTTCGAAAGATTTGGTTT
Organism: Trissonchulus latispiculum; assembly: GCA_030248195.1. Taxonomy (NCBI): domain Eukaryota; kingdom Metazoa; phylum Nematoda; class Enoplea; order Enoplida; family Ironidae; genus Trissonchulus; species Trissonchulus latispiculum. The sequence goes on along the minus strand of JASAND010027414.1, from coordinate 39,653 downwards.
TCCGGTTAGTGTGCTAGCTCACTTTGTGTTACGAAATAACCTTTATATTTAGGCCTAAATAGCTAGCTAAGCGCAGTAACAACGGGGTCAAAAAATTTTTTGTCTCTGATTTTGCCGAAAAGGTGCTTATAGGGGTTATCTGACCTGCTGAATCTTAATATGAAATCCGTTTTTCGATATGACGCTTCCTTCGTTCAGTATGCGCGTAAAACGGACTTACAGCTTTTTGGAGCGTTCTTTACCCGTGCTTCGAGAAAGCAATCTAGCATATCTAAACGTTGGAGCGAGGCTTAGTGACCCAACTTCCTGCACATCTTGGTACATTCACTGGCTTGTAATGTGCAATGTTTCAGACGGTTCTGCCAGAGTACCTTGGAGTAATTGACTCACATCTTTGAAATGCCACCAAATAACAGTGACAACATCGATAACGTAATCTAGCACTACGAACGCAGGAATTAACGAAATCACGTATTTTTCACACAAGTTGAGGCAGATACCTGGCGCATTATTTGGAGAAAGTTCGGGCTCATTTGGTTAACCACAGCTCATAAGACCTTAATTAACCGCCACCCGTATGGACCTACCACGCACAAGTTTTCGCACTTTGATGCTGTTGCACAGAAATGAGTACACTAATCTAAGGATTATTTTACACTATATCAAAGCACTATATGTTAGGACTATCTCTACAAAATTTGGGCACTGTACCTTGCACATAGCGTTCAGCGCACAGCGAAGGTTGTATGTGTGTCATGTCGAGTTTCGGAGCAACAACACCAACTTGCAAAGGCTCCACAGGACGCTACGCTATATGGAATTCTTTCAAACTTTAAACTATTTTGCACCAAACCTAATACTATTATGTGGCATAAGACTAGCTAGCTTTTCCAACATCGAACTTTTAGTGAAATTCGTAGCCCCCCCCTCTTAAATAGAATACTAATGAAGTAGTGTGCGTCTGCGGAAGTAGATGCCTTTCAGATTCTGCGAAAGTCCAGGAAAGATTTCTCTAAATTCTAGTATGCGTCTACCAAGTAGATGCATTGAGTGCACTTTAGTTTAATGTCAAGTGTGCGTATACGGAAGAATCACCAACTGAGCAACTTTTGTCATAGAAGAGCGTAGCTAAATTGGCTGTAGAGTGCTGTGGTGGGGTGGGGACGGAGACGATTTTGGGTCAAAAATGAAATTTTTCAAAAAAGTGGTCAAATTTGGAGTCAAATGAAAGCCCGCATGGAACTGAACAACTTTCGCCAAAGGACCACCCACCCAAACGTGCTCTGTCGGAATTATGTAATTTACTGTCTGCTCAAGCGGAATTTAAACGATAGACATAGGCCCAGCACACATTATTAACCACTTTTGTGCGGAGCATTTTTGTTACTTATATGTGTATATATAATATATATATATATATATATATAATTATCCAGCTTTGTTAGTGAATTAAGATTTTTGGTTTGCAAAGTCATTTGTGTATATATTATTGGGGGCGCGATACGTAGCGATTATATGTTGGTTAGGCAGTGTCCTCCCATGCAACGTTTTCTTGGTCATTTTGGCACGCTGAAAATTTTGGCTCCGTACCAAGTCCCCAATGTCGGACTTTCCCTATTTTGGCACTTGGCACTTCGGTTGTAACCGACTTTTTTCCACAGGCTACTAGATAGATCGGTTTGGTTTGTTTTATTTGAATATTTCGGTCTATATATGCGCGGAATGTAACAAGGGAGATTTTCTAATTTCGCTCTGTAGCTTTCAGGAGATGCTCCCAAAGTGTGCATTTTTCACATGTTTTAGCGAAAAGTTTCTAAGTCCCGTTTTCACTGGAATTGGCCTGAAAGTTCTTAAAATGACGTTTTTCAGCCTTTTAGTGGAAATTACCAGCATGGCTGCATAAATTGATGAGGGTTTTTTAATTTTGCTCTTTAGCTTCTGAGAGATAAGCCCAAATTTTGCATTTTTTGACGAAAAGTATTTGGGTGTGGGTAAAACACGAAACCGGACCCGGACCGGTGGGTAAAACACGGAACTGGACCCGGACTAGTGGGTAAAACCCGGACCCAACTTGGAAAAGTCGGACAGGGTGGGTAAACACGGACACGGAAGGACAAAATATGAAATTTATATATACAGGCGTGTAGTTAGGGGTGGGAGAAGGGAATCCCCCCCCCCCGTAATTGTGTTGCCCCTAGGAGGGGCTGTCATTGATATATACCTTTCATCTTTCATTCGCCAAGGGCTTTCATTTGATACCAAACATGACCACTTCTGAAGAATTTCTTTTTGACCCACACCGGACCCACTGAGGGTGGGGCACCCACTCACAGGTCGCTAGGGCCACTTTTTGTAGGTGGCATAATGACAAAAATTGTTTGCCTCGCCAAGGGCTTCCATTTGATACCAAACATGACCACTTTTGAAGACTTTCATTTTTGAGCCACACCGGACCCACTGCGGATGAGCCACAAACTCACTTGGCGATGGAGCCACTTTGGGTGGCATACGAAATTTTTGGTTCTTGTATATATATAATACTGTAGACTAGGACACCTCATGCTACATTTTTTAGTTTATTGCAAGTTTCTCGTCTCATTTCTATAAATTCCCTTTTGGAAAAATTTCTGTCTCCGGATTGTTTCGACCAGAATAAGTCTCTGCCCATGTTGCCAACTTCTTTAATAACAGATTGATTTTTATGCAGGACAAGCTTGAAAATCCACCTGTTCTTTTGCCAAAAAAATCTGTTTTCCGTTCAAGATGCGCAAATTTTTGAAAACTTGGCTGTTCAAAATTAAAATATTTGAAGATTTGAAGAACGACTTTTTTTTGAAAAATTCAACTCATGGGGGACTTCAGCCCCACCCAGGCCCCATCGTTTTTGTCGTCGGCGTATATGTAATATGCTACAGGGCATAACACCTTATGTGTAAGGAAGCTATCATAGACGCGGGTTGCAGACAATGTGAAGTAAGCAACAACACACGCCAATCAGATAAAATTCTACCAATGTTGCAAATCGATCAATCAAAACAAAACGGAATTTCTGAAAAATTGATTTTTGGCGTTCGACATACACAAATGACGTTCTGAAAATCAAAATGACAAAATCTGATGAAATCTGATGAAATCTGATTTTGAAAAACACTGCTATATATGCAGGTATTTTTGCAATGTCTTTGTTGTTGTTGTAATTGATTACGTATATAATTGTTACGGTTCTGTTCTGTTTATTTTAGGGTTATCCAGTGCCTTGATCGGATTCCCTGGTAACTGGCTGGCCTCTGTGTGGCATCGCTGACTAGTGCGGTGGCAAATGAATCCTTCCCTGCCCTTTCTGCGACCGTTTGAAGTTGACGCGGAAGTATTGCTGATGCTGACGCGTTGCTTTGGGCTGGAGACGCCTGACCGTGAGCCGGATGGACTGCATTTCTCTGAGGCTAAGCACAGGCCCTGCCTGGCAAAACTTTTGTGAAGTCTTGGAACTGTGAAGAAATTTTGTATAAAGAAAGAAATAAAATATGTCTATTTTGTATAAATGGTGTATTCGTGTGCGTACTAGGCATTTAACTCTGTCTAAAGCTAGATTAGGCTAGACCAAGTTCATGGTATTAGCCTATGTGCAGTGCTGGGTAGGAAACCAGTATATTTAGCGATAGAGTAGTCCAGTGTCCAGGTTTCGTATGGGCAGTTGTCGTCATCTGAACCTCCATTTGAGCCAACGTGAAGAATGTACAAGCCGAGTACTGAAAAGAATGTAGTAATAAGGGTATATACGTATATAATGATAAGAGTATCACAAGCGTCACACCGTGCGCAGTGAAGGCCAAAATTACGCCTTACGCCTGAACCCCCCCCACAGTCTGAATCCCTCTCACGCCGGCCCTAATTTGCTCTCTAAGAATGGCTTAGTTAATGTGCGTGCCTATGGGTTGTTCAGTGAAATAAAGCATAGCACTATACGACTACCAAGTGGGGTTGTGCCGGGCCCGGAAAATTTTGGGTTGGGCCGGCCTGGCTCTGCCTGAAAGCCCGGCCCGCTACCAGGCCGGGCTTCCGGGCCTGCCGGGCTCAGTTTGCGAGTCTGGGACTTCAAGTGTGGCAATGCTGTGGGCCGGGCCTAGCAGCGGGCCCGGGCTTCGGTGTCCGAGTCTGGAGATTTAAAGCAGGGAAAAGGAGCGGCTTTGGGCCGGTCCTGGTGGGCTGACTGGGTTTCGGTTGATAATTTAGGCCCGGCCTGGTCAGTTTCTTATTGGAACAACCCTACTGCCAAGATATAGTATTGTCGTATTGTAGATAAATTGTAGTATGGAGGGGTTGATTATAGGCTCTACCTGGATGTCAATTGAGAATGGCAACCTTGAGTTACGTACAATGCGTTACGTCAAAAAACCTTGCTAATTGCCCCTCTCCTAGAAATTTAAAAACAATGTTTTCAAATTTGCTCCTAAAAATTCATTTGTTATAGCTTATTTAGTGATGCACAATTTAGATACCTAGAACAATGATTGCTCCGCACAGAATGTCGGATTTCGTAAAAGGACAATTGTTAAAGGTCAAAGGTTATCCTGACAATTTTTGTCTGGACAAATGTCCTGACATTTTGTCCGGACAACCGGTTGTCCGGACTAATTTCAGGTTTGTCCGGACTAATTTCAGGTTTGTCCGGACTAATTTCAAGTTTGTCCAGGCATGTTTAGATGTGTCCGGACATGTCCAGACAAAATAAAAATTAGTCTGGACGTGTCTCAGACAAAACTTTCTTTGTCCAGACTAATTGTCCGGACATTAGTCCGGACAAAAATTAGTCAGGAAATGTCCTGACTAATTACAATTAGTCAGGAAATGTCCAGACTAATTTTTGCTTAGTCCAGACTAGCTCTACATTTCGCGTCGAGTTAAACATGACGGACCCATAACTCTGCCTTCGCTGGTCGTCAACTTACGGCCCGCGACATTTGGTAGCAGAGCGTGGTTAGTCCGACACGCTTTTGCTTACCAGGACTTTACTGTACTATTGGAAGTCCTGTCATCAATTTATAGCGTGATTTGTAGCATTTGTATACTTTGCATCAATGCGTATTATTATAATACGCTTGGAGCTGAGCAGTTTCCTCGTTTATTTTCAGACATTCCGCGGAATTAAGGTTGTTCTGACTAGCTGAATCACAAGAATATTTCTGGAAACATTTTTTGATTAATCGAACTTTTTCTGTGATTATTTGCCGAGCGGCATGATTTGAGTCAATTTGATTTTGTTTTGATTTGATTGATTTGAGTCAATTTGATTCAATTTTTTCCTTTGAAGTATTGTGGCGAGGTCGGAATTTCTTCAAAAAAACAAAATCAATTTTTCTCTTGTGATTCTTTACGTTTGAACGGGAATCTATCCTATTTTTCCTGTGAAGTTTCGTGGGGAGACAAGAAAGTGGTCCAGCTTTTACCAAAATCTTTGTCTGTGATTTTCCGTGACGAGTTTTAGCACCTTGGAAAGCGTGATTGTGGGTAGATAGTCAGAACAGAATCTTTTGAAAGACGCACAAGTGTTTGACAGAGGAATCGAATGATATACTCAACGACTCTGTAAAAAATTTACTTCAGTCCGCATAAAATCTGAATATTGTGCTTCTTCAAAAATCGGTTAAAATTTCTGCAAATCACAAAACTAGTTTCATTGTATTTGTTAGAAAGAGAAAATGTTTAGGTCTAGTTCGATATAAAAATGGCTTCTTAACTCTAAGTAACTGTAGTTCAAAGTTGATGTCTCCAAAAGGAATCACCACCTTAAAGGAAGCTACTTTAATGAATCTCGAAAATGCAACTAATTGTAAATTGGGTAAGACATTATGCAATTTACACACTCTAAATTTGCTAAGCAATCTAATTTGGTAATCATATTGCAACAGAAGAAATACAATATACAGTACATTGCTTACCTGTAAAATAATATAAGGAAGTAGAAATAGATAGAGCTGATAGCGGAGTTAACATCAAACAACTTTACTGCAGAATTTAATGGCTGTAACTTAATTTGCATAAACCCCCACGAAGCTAAAGTCTGACCAAAAAATGTAGGGAACGAAGTTGTTTTGTTTATACTGAATTACCGGTACATTTTTGCTGCAGCAATGTATATATTTTCTGAACCGTCATGGCATGAACTTTCTTTTGGTTGAAAAAATTTTTTTAAAAAATTAAAATTCATCAAAAGATGCCGGTTTTTTAGGTTTTGAATGATCAGTAGAAGCCAGGAACTAGCCGTTCGGTGGAAAATTAGCCCATGTCCCAGACATTTTGAATCCCGAATATCAGCTCATTCCGTCAAAAATTGCGATAGTTATTCAATTTTTTCGATTTTCAAAATCCTTTGATCTTTGCCGCTTTTCCAACTTTGACTGGCTATTACTCGCGACTCACTCAATGCAAAAATTTTTTAATTGGATTTTCAGGACCGCTTACGTGTCAGCTTTCATGCGATATATGTGGTTTTTCAAAATTTGAAAATCGATTTTCTCGAAAAATACCACTTTTTGACCCAAAATTTCAACAATGCGAATCGAGTGAAAGTGGGTAAAAATAACATTATCATAAAGTTTAATCTGAGCTGAATCCAACGATATAAAGTTTTCGTGGCTACGGCTTAAATTGCCCCAGCAACGAATTTTTGAACAATTTCCTATTTCAGCTGATTTCTGACAAGTTGTGCTATATTGTGCATTGATTTGACGCAAATAGTGTAAGCTAGCCAAAAACCGGCTAAAAAGCGAAATTGTTTAAAAATTTGTTAAAATCGTTAAAAATCTATACAAATTGTTTTGGTCCTCCAGGTGCCCAAAACCACGATTTTTGACTACGACATGGACCTAAACGTATGATCCAGTTATTTGCTACTTTATTAATTATGACAAGTCCACTTACAATTAATGCCTCCACGGGCTCTGTAGCGGGGGAGGAGGATTTAAGCCCGATCGTTGCTCTTATGGATTCGGCCTCGGAACGCTCTTACAATCGGGTGCCCCGGAGGGCAGATCCTCACTCAACTAATGTGGACCCAGCTACGGTGTCTGGAACAGGTGCATGTATAACAGACCAAACGGCACGTCCAAAAGTCGGTCGTATTTGTAATAAGCGCAGATGTGTGATTTGTAAGGTTTTCGATAGTGGAAACACCTTCAAAGGTTATTATAGTAATATTTCATATGATATAGTAATGAATGATAGTAACACATACGTAGATTGTCAGACAGAAAATGTTGTTTATCTCATTACATGTGAACAGCGTGGACTACAGTATGTTGGTGAAAGTGGTAGGATGCTTAAACGTCGTGCCTCAGAGCATATGTATAATATCAAAAATCCTTTTAAATCCTGTAAAAGATTAGCAGCTCACTTTAACATCGGTAACTGTAGAACATTTAAAATTAAAATTATCGAAAAAATAAATGATGGGTTTGATAAAAGCACTAGTAATTTACATAGACGAGTGCGTGAGGCATACTGGATACGTAAACTTAAAACTAAATTTCCGTATGGTATGAATGATATGTTAAAAGGTGAAAATGTAAATGTAAGTACCTATGAAAATCTAATAGTTAACGATTATAAAAATAACAGGCGAAGTAAAACAAATCGCCTCAATAAAAGGGTAAACTGTATTTGTCCTGGAGAAATAAACAGGTTGTACGAGGATGATAGTACGCATAAATTTATCTATGATTTCATAAATAAAGCCAATAAGGCACAGGTTAAATCTATTATTCAAGTAAACGAGTATAATATTAATCACCATAAATATGAATTAATACGGGATATGTGTGAAGGAAAGCTAAATTTAATCAAAAATAATATTGTGCGTAAAAAACCTAGACAGGAATGCATAGTTTTAAAGTATGATTGTATAATCGATAAAATAAACTTCAATAAAATCTTTAAGGATAACATTGATAACTGGCCTTATAAGAATATTAAGATAAACGCGCCGCAACCTCGGACATATTATCAGTATGATCGTCCCATAAGTAGTTTAATATATAATTATCGACAAACTATAAATGATGTTAATGTGGATGACTTTGTTCAACAATTTGTAGATAATAAATTAGAATGTGGTTGTCATCTAAGTACATATAAAGATAGATATCATAATCATATAATTACAGGAAATTTAGGTGTTATTAATGATCCGTCTGTCGCAACCATTCTTATGTATGGACCTAAGCACAGGTTTTATAAAAAGGTAAACAAAGATAATATTTATAACGACATATCTCATGCATTCGGAATGTATGTTAAAAAGTTAAATGAAAAATATAGATGGAATATAGATAATCTTATTAAATGGTCGAATAACATATTAAAAATTATTAAACAAAAACTTTATTCCCTCCCTGAATCGCCTAACCATGATGGTAGAATATATAATGAATTTAAATGTAAACTCAAAAGACTTCAAGATAAATACGTGTTTTGTCCTGTAGATAAAGCTAATCAAAACATAGCTATTATTTGCAAGAATTACTATATATCTTCAGTACTTAAGGAACTAGGTATTCTGTCAGTACATAACAATAACACTTATACCAGGGTGTTACAATCAACGTATTCTATCACTGGCAGTATTCAAAATTACTGTCGTTCTAACAATATACCCAATAATAGCATAAGTCGGCTACCTCATATTTATTTAATACCTAAGTTCCATAAATCACCTATCAAATTTCGAACTATTATTGCAAGTTGTAATGCTGTAACTAAACCTTTATCGGTATATATTGATAAAGCACTGTCTCTTATTAAAATTAGTAGACAAAAATATGGTAAGTTGCTTAAACATGTAGCTCATTGTAACCCATATTGGATAATAGATAATAACCAGCCAATACTAGATACATTAAAAAAAGTTAAATTCTACTTATAACTTAAAAACTATAAACACATATGATTTTACTACATTATATACTAACTTAAAACACGAAACCATAATATCTTCATTAGACAAGTTAATTTATACAACCATGCGAAACCCTATGCACTTAACTTATACTGGTATGCGCTGGGGAATAGGACTTGATAATAACACTGTTACGTACACTAAACTTATGGAACACATCAAGTTCCTACTAGATAATCTGTACTTCACTTGCGGTAATTACGTGTTCAAGCAAATTGTAGGTATACCTATGGGTAGCAATGCTGCTCCTAATATAGCTAATTTGGTCGTTTGCGTTTTTTAGCTAATTTGGTCGGTTTGCACTTTAAAATTTGGGAGCTCGTCGTAGTATCCACAACATATATCCACTCCAGCAGCCTTTTTATAGCGGGCTTATAGAGCAAGCCAAAAGTAGTTTTCAGCCATCCCAGTCACTGTCTTCAAGCGGGGGTTAACTTTGGTCGGCGAACGACTAAGGTTCCTTGGGGGTGACTGCACGCACGCACGACAGTATGGTTTGGGGGACCTTGTTTTCTGTCCTTGCTCTTCGCTCTTCCGCCTCTTCACTTCTTTTATTGTTATAGAGCAGCATGTTTCGGGTCACTAAATGAACCACAACGATGATGAATCAACTTGATAGCTATTTTTGTTTGTGTGTAAATTTCATGCACCGGATTTAGCCAAGTTAATGATTCTTGGTACTTTTAAAACAATTTTGCAAGACAGATCGGCTTCTCCAGACACAGATACATGTACATATTCCTGCTTCACCCGAGATTACATTACATTACAGTACATTACATTACATAGATCAGATTGGCAAGCAGTATTTTTTCCTTTGAGATAAACAGTATTTTTGCAACCTGCAACAAGTTTTTACAACCTATCTGTAAATGCAGTGATGTCTGTATTCTACATGACTTAAATTAAATGTAAACTCTCGAATCTAAAGTCTGACCAAAAATTCTTGGAACCGAACTGTGAGCGCTTGTCCTGAGTTAACCTTTGAAGTTAGCATGTATAAAGTATATATTTTTAGAAACCTCAGGAGGAGGAGAATCTGGTAAAACCATCATATCCGGTCTATATCCGGTTACCGGATGCCAAATCGATAAAAACGCTTCAGATTCGGAAAGACAATACTAATTCATTCATACTCTAGCGCATTGGTCCTTGGCCCAAGACAACTCCGAAAATCCGGTCACATCCGATCTATGTCCGGTAACCGGATGTCTAGGTCACAAAAACTCTACAGCAAGATGGGTAGGTCGTACAGTTTCGCTGATTGAATTTTTAGATTCAGCGGGTCGAAATTAGTCTATATACGAAGTTTTGCCAAATTTGGACCAAAATTGCGTGATTTATGGTCGTATCCGGTGCGAAAAAAACCGGAAAAATCGGTTTTTCCGGTCTGGAGTTCGGAATCGCGGATAAAAAATGTTAGTTTTTGGCACAATGAATATTTAGGAGGCTACTTTCATTTTACCGGTGTCAAAGTAATCGAATATCCGGTCGATTTCCGGTTCTGAGCTTTGAAATTTGAAATTTCATGGGCTATTATCTCATTATCCGGTTGGTCCGGAAGTCAATTATTTCATTAAAATGACATTTTGTCTATCCCTAAAAAGAATCAACCTCAAATTACGTCATATCTGCTGTAATTTTTGAATGATAGCGTTTTGAAAATGGTTCAGAAATAAGTTATATTGCGTGCGACAAAGCTAAGCGTATGGGATCAAACCGCATATCCGGTTTAACAATTACACAAAACAATCAAAATCAGCACGTTTTTAAAACGCTATCATTCAAAAATTACAGCAGATATGAAGTAATTTGAGGTTGGTGCTTGTTAGGGATAGACAAAATGTCATTTTAATGAAATAATTTGACTTCCGGACCAACCGGATACTGAGATAATAGCCCATGAAATCTCAAATTTCAAAGCTCAGAACCGGAAATCGACCGGATATTCGATTACTTTGACACCGGTAAAAGGAAAGTAGCTTCCCAAATATTCATTGTGCCAAAAATTAACATTTTTTATCCGCGATTCCGAGCAGCAGACCGGAAAAACCGATTTTTCCGGTTTTTTTCGCACCGGATACGACCATAAATCACGCAATTTTGGTCCAAATTGGACAAAACTTCGTATATAGACTAATTTCGACCCGCTGAATCTAAAAATTAAATCAGCGAAACTGTACGACCTACCCAACTTGCTGTACAGTTTTTGTGACCTAGATATCCGGTTACCGGACATAGACCGGATGTGACCGGATTTTCAGAAATGTCTTGGACCAAGGACCAATATGCTAGAGTATGAATTAATTAGCATTCTCTTTCCGAATCAGAAGAGTTTTTATCGATTTGGCATCCGGTAACCGGATATAGACCGGATATTGTGGTTTTACCGGATTCTCCTCCTCCTGAGATTTCTAGAAATATATACTTTATATAGACTAACTTCAAAGGTTAACTCAGGTCAGACTTTAGTTTCTAAACTTTCAGATTCACGACTGTTTTTGAATGGACTTTACCATTTTTCGTTTACTGAGCTTTTGCCGTCTTCACCATCCATAAGATTAATGTTTCTCGCGGTCTAAGCTTTTAATGTTAATCCCTGCTCGCAATATAAAGCAAGAGAACGTAGTGGTTGCTGAACCTTCGGCGGATTTGGATATAAAAACCCTATTGACTATTCTGACAATCATTAGAGGCAGCTACCACAAGTCTTATTTTGCCAGTTGCATTCTTAAGTCAACATTCTAGAATACTCATTGTAGCCAACTTTAGTAAATTTCTGAAATGAGCAAGAGTAAAGTTAAGCTATGTGCTAACGAGGGCAATTAAGCAAAATTGCAGGTGAAGCATGAGGCAGACAACGACCCCTCTGTCAATTAGCTTTAAGTAAGTCACGTCTGTACTGCAAGGGGTTTGCCTACGCATACTGACTTTATTCTTAAGTATTGGCAGCGTTACTTCATTTTCTTTAAACTTACATGACGCCGAAGAACTACGGACTTAACATGAGTAATTTTAGTGGGAACAGTGTGGCATCGAAAACATCCATTGAAGAGGATTATTCTCTCTACATGGCAGCAACGACCAACACCGCAAACTATAACCTATTAGAATACGCTTTTATGACACTCCATGGAGCATGCTTAATACTTTGCATTTATGTCTTTGTATCTATGATAAAAGTTTGCAAAGAGCATATATTCTATATTTTATTTCTAAGCGCTATCTGCGCTGATGCCTGCTACCTAATTGTACTTGGTCACTGTCGCCTTGTGCAGATACTAGGTCACATCATAATTCCATATGACGATGTGTTTGGATTTAGCAGTTTTGTTGACGGATGGATATTTATAGTGCAACTCGGTCATCATGTTGCAATTGCCTATTGCAGATTTACATTTCTGTTTCAATCGCCAAATCGGCCCAAACTAAAGAAAACAATGAACAACCCTTATTATTATGCAGGAATTATAGCTTTTGTATGGATGGGTTCCTTGATTTTTGAAAAGGGGATGCTACTTGGTTATGAAGCATATTGCGCTCCTGTTCACTACATCGCATTTGTTAACAAAGAATCTGCTTACGATGGCTACTTCTCAAAATTCTGGCAAACCACGATGTATGGTTTAATAACGGTGACATTCGTTGGATATGTGGGCTGCTATTCTCTGATAACCTATCAGAGGAGGTCTAACAAAGCCAAACAAAATTCTGCAGGCTCTAATGCCAAAATACTGTATATTTCCACGATTAATGCAACTGTGCAGTTGGCAACCATTCTAATCTGGTATCATTACCCTGCTTTAGTTGACGTTGCAGGAGCGATCAATTGTGTCACTATCAGCATATTAATGATTTTGTTTCAGCTAAAGCCCATCAGATCGAGAACAGTTGTTGGCGCGGATGAGAACAAAACCAAAACACAAACCAAGGCAACTACATTTGTTGCTCATCAATGGCATTGCTGAACATGCTTTATATCTGATGCCATAAAACCCTTTATACCGTTATGAAATTATATAGCTTCCCTATAATCGATATATAAACGTTATTACATCATTCATTCAGTACATTCGTTTGTGTTACTCAGAAATAAGGTCTAAGAAAGCAAAGATTTCCACAACTACTAAGCATCAAATTCTCATTTTACTAATACTGAACGACGCTTGAACTGTTTTCAGTATTTCTTTTTAACTTTTCAATTTTTATTGCTACTTTTGTATTGTATCATTAACATCATTCTACAAATTCATCGGTAACTATGGAAAGGCTATTTAGTTCAAAAATGCTACGAATTCCACGGCTTTGCAGCATTTCCTTGAGGAGATTACCACTTAATCTTTCCTAAATTGTTTGACCTTCTGGCTGGTTGTCAGTAGTTTCACCCTATTGCAGAGCTTGAGGTTCTCACATTAATTTATTTTTCATTTTTTCATTCATTCATTCATTCATTCATTCTCATTTTCACTATCATTTTGGAATATATTATTTTTCCAACATAACACAAATGAATACTCAGTTTTGTTCCCACCCTGACGCTACGCTAAACATTCTGTTCCATTTTAAACCAGTGAATAATGGCTATATTTTAATTTTAAGTTAAAAGCATTTAAGAATCCCATTGGAATTTTGTCACTTGAAAGGGTTACCCATTGCAATTGTGGACAATTCGTGGAAATTGTAATTACATATTTTGATATCGTTAAATTCAATACTAAAAAATTGTAGATAATTGCTATTGTAGCTTTCGCCCATTGTTATATACAACCCATTAGGGAGTATATTTTAAACAATTAGTTTGATTTCTTAATCTCTTGAGTACAAACATTCGGCCATTGGATCAAGTAGGTTGTCAGCTGTAGTGATCAGTTGTTGTCTAGTCCGTGTTATCAAGAGTACATAATATAAGAGTGTGCCTAGTGTGCCACTAGGCACACTCTATGTTATCAGAGCAAAAACTATGCTCTCCTCGATAACGGCCCACCCCCAGCAAAGCAGACCCTTCACTTCAAAGAATTTTGAGCACTATGTTTATGTTCTAAAGCTCGAAGCAGGCACAAAATTCGCGCACGCACTGCTTGTGTTTTCTAGCTTAAGCACATAAACATAGAGCGAGTGAGCGTTTCCCCATTTCGACTAGGTACTGATTTGCGGGGGGTCACTAGGGTCTGATTTGAGGGGGGGGTAGGCCGTTAGCGTGCAGAGCATAGTTTTTGCTCTGATAACATACAGCTTGTCTAGTGGCATACTCTTATAATTATGTACTCTTGGTGTTATTGAGTACTCGCCCTGCGGGCTTGTATATCTATATCATTGTTAAAAACCTACTTTACTAACTGTAACCACCCCTAAATTACTTTAGTTTTTTAGCAACCAATCAACCTGATAGTCGTAAACAGCAACCATTCGTGAGGAGTAACCATTAGCTAATTAATGCTAATTAGTTAGTATTGTGTTGTCAATCATCCGTGGTGTGACCAAATATGAAAGACATGACCAAATCTTTTCCAGTGATTGTGAAGCATTTGTGCAAGCTAGAAGGCTATCACTTAGTAGACGTGTTTTACACAAAAATACCCAGGGAACCTTTTTAGTTCCCCCAACTGCTGCTTGTTTGCTTAAGTGATAGCTAGTCGAAGTTGGGGAAAATCCAGGTTGCGCATACAGCTTATCTAATTTCTCCACAACGAAGAGCGATTTCATAATGACTAAAAGGGTTCCCCAACTATTTGATACGCGTATCAATCAAATGGTGTAACTGATGTGTCACGAAAAAATTTAGTTTAAAGGCAAAAAAATCTGAAAAATTAAAGTCTTTAGAAATGTACTAAGATAATTTCCGACAACTAAAATCTGTTTTGTTGTATTCACTAGAAAGTTAGATAAAGCTTCGTTTTGATATAAAAAGCATCTTAGCACTAAATAATGAATGAGCAATAAAGGTTCAAAGTTGATGTCTCCAAAAGGAATTATCAGCTTATGGGTCTATCACGATAAGGGCGGAACGCGATGCAGCTTAATTCATTAATTCCGCATGTCAGACCTCGGAATATCAAATGGCTGACTTGCGTGATTAATGAATTCCGCAGATCTGACCTGCGGAATTAATGAATTAAGCCGCATCGCGTTCCGCCCTTATCGCGATAGACCCATTACTGTGGTTACTTCTTTTGAGCATGTATTGTTGATTGACTGCCCAAATCAAGATCAAATCTGATTAAACGTCCTAAAATAAGTCCTTTTAGCATTTTAACACCCTCCGCGCAAATCCGTTTCAAAAACTTCAACGTCTCCGTTCCGTAAGACAATAGCTGCACAGCTATGATTACATTCATTCGAAAGATCTTTATATGCTCTACATTTTTGCTTTTTAAAGTAAGTTTCTAGCTTTTTGCAATAGTGAAATATTACCAATTTTTTTATTTTGGCGTCCAAAATTTGTCATTTTTGCGGAAATAAAAAATCATGTGTTTGTTGAGCTATGCATATCGTATAATTAGGCGCCGATTTGAAGGGCCGCCAAATGCCAATTATCTGATGAATAATCTTGCCAAAGTTGGAAAAGGCAGGGAAAAACCAGGTTGAGCATACATATTGGCTATTTCTCCATTACAAAGAGAGATTTCATGACAGCTAAAGAAGCGTACCCAATGCGACTATCAAAACATTCTGAATTCGCTTTCACAGGAATTGAAAACGTCAATTTTTGCCATTTTTGCGGTGATTATTGATGGCGTCAGCAATTTAGTCAATTTAAATAGATGAATTTTTTCCTGTGAATAAATTCTAAAGGTTAGGAGTTAGGCAAGTTTCAATTTGGTCACAAAAATATTCCTGTGAATTCTTCCGAAGCGACATGAATTGTTCTGATGTGATTTAGCCAATTTTTTCCGTGATTGATTCACGAAAACCTGTCATTCCATCGAATTGGGTGATTAACTATGGAGTTGTGCCATTTTGTGTGGATTGTTACAATTTGTGCCACAGATTGTAAATGACTTAATATTGTCTTTCATTAATTACACAAGGAGAACTTTCTAGTGCAGATGGCACCATTAGGATCGATACATCGATACACGACACAGGTGTTTTGGTGCAACCAAAATTTCTTGCTATCGGTTTTATGCCCGCTAGTACCGACGAATGAAACTGGCTCCTTTCCAGCATAATCTAATGCCTACAGGGACTGAACATTAAATTAAAAATTACATTTATTTATTTGTAAGAACAGCAAACAAATATTTACACCCGTACATGAATAAAAACAAAGCAAAGTCAGTCAGCCAGTCAGTCAGTCAAAGTCTGTCTACAGTTCGAGGAAAGGCTCCATGACGAGAAAAAATTAGAGGTTGCCGAAGTCGGAAGATCGACACATTGTACATTGTACATCGTAAGGAGATTTCTTCCAGATGGAGATAACAGAAAAGAATTTGGCACGCTTCCTTGGTGGAGAACCTAGGTAAAGGTACCTAGGTAACCTAGGCACGCTTCCTTGGCAGCTACAGCTTGAGCAATCATTTTTTTAACAACAAACAAAGAACAACAAACGAACAAACAATCATCTTTAAAGAAACAAACTTCTGACTAAGCAAACATGGATATCTGCTAGCTAACGCCCAACCTTTCCCTTAAATTTCAAAAATTTAGTCATGATATATAAGATTATACGTGGCATCACTGATTTCGATGAACCCTTCATTTTTCAAAATAGCATTTCCTAAATAACTACTTGAGGTCATATTTCATAACCGTGTAATAATGGATTGGAATGCTCTTCCTGCATCAGTGTCACTGTCCACTTTCAAGAGGGCTCTCTGCGAAGCACTGTTTGATGTTAGGCGTGCAGTGCAGTAATGTTGCACTTTGTTTGTTAACTGTTTGAATTGAATACAGTAAACTATCACATACCTAAATCAAGGATAACCTGGCATTCTTCATAAGGTTCGACCTGCACCAAACGGTCGTTACCGTTTACAAAACCAGCATCAAAGTCGGCGACACTACGCAGTTATTGGGTTGGTCTGCCAGTGTCCGAGTCTAAAGCTTTTGAAGTGCCGTATGTGTGTGCTTGTATAATACTTGTAATGTAATTTAATACGTATGTAATTGTAAATGTATGTAAGACACTGAAACAGTATTCCTCGGCGCTAGCTTATGGCCAGCCAAACTTTTTGCCCTATAAAATTACAAAACCACAAATGCCCTAGAAAACCTTACTTTACTGCAACACAGTGCAATTATGCACCAGAAACAATACAACTAGAAAAACAAGCTAAACAAATTACTTCCATCCAAGTTCCAAGTACCAGGTTATAAAAATGCTATAAATGCTACAAATGCATCATTGTTTACTTACTAAATGCATAATGATATGTATGTATACATAAATAAAATGTTTCGTATCGGACATAATGAATAATCGCAAACCTTTATGTGATAATTCGTAAGAGAATAGTCCCAGAGAACAGTAACGGGGAGTTGTCGCAAGTTGCTGTAGAGCTGGATTCAGTTTCCTGTGGACGTTGAATACAGCACTATCGGGGCAGTGGCAAGACTGTCGTATTTCGTATTCCGTTATGTGCAAAATTTGGACAGGACACTGCATGTATATCTTCCCCTTTTTTCCTAAAATACATTAGAAAAGTTTAGTAGTTTAAAACTGTAGTATGTTAGTGTTTACTACTTTTAGTACGGGATATAAAAGTGAAGCCTACATCTGTATTTAAAGTCAAAACTAAATTATAGTAAGGTATTTAAAAGATCAACCCAGAAAATAGTTTTCATATGATCATCGCTTGAAGCCGTTGAGCAGAGTTTGTCCAAGTGATACGAACATAACACATGCAATATCGTCAACTATTACTGGAACCTTTAGTTTTATCGTTTCTTTTTGTGAAAGATTGAGAAATCGACGTCCGTGCGCATCACCTTCTCCGTCTTACCATTTACAGTCTATTGTAACTTCAACCAGTTTTTTAAATTTGTGGCAATGCTTGCTAACTCTGCCAACGAGATGCACCTGGACGTTTGGTAGCTGAAACTAGTGGAAGCAGCACAGTTGTAGACAAACAACATTTTGAGATTTTTCAGATAAACGAGATAATTGAGACATATAGAATTAATGTTTATTATGAAAGTTAAAACTTCATCGAATAGGGACAGTAAAGCTAAACAAATATGAAGCGTTGAACAAATTGAAGACATAAACAAGAAACACATACACTCTTTTGCCAAATGGTTCGTTGCATCTGCAATTTCCTGCCAAAGAAATGAACCGGACATAGCTGTGCGACAAACTTCATCTATATTATGTGCTTCGTCGACAATAATAACGTCATTGTCGAATGATAGCTGCAGTTTCTGTTTAATCAAAGGATCTGGAAAAGGGAAATGTTAAGTACAGATTTTTATTATTTTTTAGATTTTTATTCAGTTAAAAAGTACAGTAGCTAGAACCAATTCCTTGACAGGAAAGATAGTAGGGGAATGCATTTTACATTCTAAAAAGATTTAGGAAGCTTTAATATTAATTGTCTAGTAATATTAGTTTTGTTTTGTTATGTGACAGAGCTAGGCTTATACCTAGTTTATTAAAACTAATTCACGAAACTAATTTATAACAACTGAAAATTTAGGTAGGAAATAGGTTACACAGACTTAGGTAAGTCATACGTAGTGCACAATGAACAGTTAGCAATTAGAATAAAAACAGGATCTAAAATACCTGGCCTTAACTTTAGGACAGTAACTTTAAATAGAGCTACACTAACTAATCACATTAGACACTGAAGAAATTACATAAGATATACGGTAAATCCTTAATTGTTACGTACTTGTCCCGCATTGTTAACAATGTATTGTTCATTGTGTTAATTATTTTTCTTGTATGTGCTGTATTGTAGCTTGACTTTGTCCCATTGCTCCCGTAAGCTTAGAAGGGACTTGTTGTTTGTAGGCTTAGGCCAAACTGGGTTTTCAAGTTGGGTTTCTTTAGAAGAGATTTGATCTTCTTGTTTTTGACAATGATGAATTTAATAGTAGGAATTGGGAGATTGGATTCGAGCTTGTTGCGTTCTTTATCCTGATAAGAAAAGAAAGGTTCTGGAAACTTCTTAGACAAAAGCCAGCAACAAGCAAGAAAACACTTTAAGGCCAAAAGCTCAAAGAGTATAATACCTGTGGGAAATCTTAGCAGAAAGTTTGGAATATGTTTGGAGTTAGAAATAAATCAAGGGCACTGCGTAATCGCCATCGCCTTACTGCTTTCGCTGGTCGTCCACTTACGGCCCGCGACATTTGGTAGCAGAGCGTGGTTAGTCCGACACGCTTCTGCTTACTAGGACTTTACTGTACTATTGGAAGTCCTGTCATCAATTTATAGCGTGATTTGTAGCATTTGTATACTTTGCATCAATAATACGCTTGGAGCTGAGCAGTTTCCTCGTTTATTTTCAGACATTCCGCGGAATTAAGGTTGTTCTGACTAGCTGCCATCAGAATCACACGAATATTTCTGGAAACATTTTTTAATTAGCCGAACTTTTTCTGTGATTATTTGCCGAGCGGCATGATTTGAGTCAATTTGATTTTGTTTTGATTTGAATGATTTGAGTCAATTTGATTCAATTTTTTCCTTTGAAGTTTTTTGTGGCGAGGTCGGAATTTCTTCGAAAAAACAAAATCAATTTATCTCTTGTTATTCTTTACGTTTGAACGGGAACCTATCCTATTTTTCCTGTGAAGTTTCATGGGGAGACAGGAAAGTGGTCCAGCTTTTATCAAAATCTTTGTCTGTGATTTTCCGTGACGAGTTTTAGCACCTTGGAAAGCGTGATTGTGGGTAGATAGTCGGAACAGAATCTTTTGATAGACGCACAAGTGTTTGATAGAGGAATCGAATGATATTCTCAACCACTCAGTAAAAAATTTACTTCAGTCCACATAAAATCTGAAAATTGTGATATGAAGGTTACTGGAAGGAAAGTTCATGGACGTAATGGTTTATCAAATAATTAACCCTTTAATGCCTGAATTTCCTTTGGACTAACGGTCTAAAATGGCCGATTTCACATTTTTGGTTACCAGGTTTACTGGGAGCACGTAGAGAGATGGTACTGCTGCCAATCGATTGATAATTAATTGCTCTACATTTCATATGTAAGCATTAAATGGTCCCCGATGCACGCAGAAAAAACTACAAACAGTCAAAGTCGGTAAAAGTGCGAAATTTTGCTAAACTTCCACTGCAGAAAATCACCTAATTGATTTCTAGGTGCAAGAGTTGAACCTGAAACGGAATAAATTATACGTTATTTTAATCTGCAGCACCTCCTCTATCATATGGTACAACGGCTATTCCGCCAACGAACTATAGTCGGCCCCTAGATTCGTTTGAATGCAGCGCTCGAACAGGTCCCGAAATTTTCAGAATTTTCGTTGTCGGCGGAAAGCTATAGAAACTCCATAATTGTTCCTGGCGTGGAAATATTCCCCCAAAATTGGGTCGACGTGTTGAAGAAAACGGTGCGAATTCCCAGACTGCCAATCGGCAACTGGGCCCTCTCCCAAAAAATAATATCACGAAAATCGCCACTTGGGCCATATGGCCCGTCCGGTATTAAAGGGTTAAGCCTTTGAATTTACTTTATAGCGGTTTATTTCTCGGGTAGATTACTGAGAAACGTCATTTCTTGGATTATGTCGTGTCCAAGACAGCGCTCGTTGGTTGACAGCGTCGACCAGTTTGAGCTTAAATATAAATATAGTTCTTTACTGAAAAATTCAGACGTCAAGTCATCAATTTTCATAGCTTTCATAGTTTTGACTTGTTAGCATTCTGCTTGAAAGTTGGACTGAATATACACAAAAACTTGAATTGCATGAAATTTGAAAATTTGTGAAAACATATGCAGTATAGAGGATACGACACAAGTTACAAGTTATGCTGAGAGCTGAAAGACATTCATACCTCAATCATTCAAAGAATCCATTTTACGCATATGATCAATCATTTTACACGATGCTGAATTCTATACACTAGGGTGCTTCAAATGTAATCCTTTATTATTGCTTTTAAGAAATCCAGCCACATAATCATTAAATTATATTAGGCTAGTGAACTTACGATTACAGATGAAAATCTTTAATGAAATGTTTCCTTGAAGATTCCCAGTTCGTTAGATGCGTATGCGACTATTTGGAGGACTGTTTCCAGTTCCTCCGGCGAGTCCTATACTGACGACGAACAAGCAAGGGGGCGCTATAACCGGTGACTTGTTCTCACACAATTGCAAACCACTAACAGGCACAAACCAGTACTATATCCAGCAATTCGTTTTCCGGATCTACAAATTTCCGTCCACAACTTCTTGTTCCGACTACCAACCACACATAAGCCATTATCAAGCTGTACATAACTTAAAGGCGCTTTGGCCACTATAAGCTACAACAAATTAATGACTGATGTGCGGGATCACAGACTGACCCAGTGCCAAAATATAACTTTACCATTTCTCTAGGTGTGGTCTCAACGGGGTTGCCTTGCCTGCCCCTGTACTAAAACGCGGCAAACTGCCATCTTAGCAGGACTCCAGACAGATTACCCCGTCTGAGGTAGTACTACAAAATCAACAGTACTTCCCAAACTCAACTTTGCCAAATAGGAACCAGAATAAAGTGTTTAAACTTTCAAACTACTAAACTTTGTCTGAAATGTCATCTAAACTAAATCAGGACGAGTAGTCTGTCTGAAACTAGTTTGCGAGCAGTGGTGCAATTCGCTTACTGCTGCATACATTACGAACTGTGTTAATTTTAACATTGTGTTTATCGATTTTTGCAATTAACTGTTTTAATATGGCCCCAGCCAAGAAGCAAACCTCAAAATCTTGCTTTTGTAAGAGAGTGGACCACAAGGCCATGGTCCAATGTTGTGTTTGTCAATGTTTTATACATTATGAGTGCATGGATATCAGCGTCACGGATTTAAGCCTTGTGATAAATGATAAGAACTCTAACTTTGCATGCAAGACGTGTTTTCCTGCCCTCTCTAAGCAGGAGGAGGACGATCTTGCTTCGACAAGTTGCCATAAGCGCTTATTTCACGGTTGTACGGATCCATCGAAACCAAAAATCCCAGGAGCTGTCCCCGTTATTAGTGATACCCAATTTTCCGATCTTATCGCTGGTGTCACGAAGGCTGCAGTTGAGGCTGCAGTGAAGGCCTCTACGGAAGTTGTTCGTGAATTGATGGAACAGAGAGAAAAGAAAAATAACCTAGTGATCGTTGGAGTCCCAGAAAAGGAAAAGGATGACCCTAGCCAAATCGCCTCTGATCGTTCGTTGATTGACAGTTTGTGTGATAATCTAGCTATTGCCAAATCTTCTGTAACCTCGGTGTTCCGTGACGGGCGCAAGGTTGTCGGCCGTGGTCGAATCATGAAAGTTTGTTTTCAGGACAGACTGGTAAACGAGCGGCGATCATTTCTTTATCAGGCGACTGCATTGTTACAGGCGGACAAGGGATTATGGTCTGGCAAATTTAAACCTTTTGTCCGGCCTGATCAGACTGCTAAGGAAAGGGAAAGGGACTTTAACCTACGGACTGAAATTCGGGCCCGAGAGGAAGCTGGTGAATCTGATCTTAAAATCCGTAACGGAAGAATTGTCAAAATTGCTAAACCACCAACTAACCAGACTAACCCAGACTCCCCGAAAGATCCGCCTACCACTCCCAGCCGCCCTCCTCCTCCTGACAATCAGGAAAACTGAACGGGCCCAGCCATCCGGAACAGATAACATTCATTGATTTTGTATATTTCAATGCACGTGGCCTGTGCGGTAAACTATTGGACCTAAACGTACTTGTTAGTAGTTATCCTTTATCAATATTTTTAATAACGGAAACCTTCTTTAACAAATCAATTTGTAACGTGTCGTTGTCGTTTTTGCACAGTCATGATGTTTACAGATGTGATGATAACAGCAGGGTTGGCAGAGGGGGTGGAGTTATTGTTTTGTTACCGAAAAGGCTTAAAGGCATTGTAAGACTGATAAAATCTAATGAATTTTATGAAATGGTTGCTCTGGCAGTTTACAGTGGGAAAAAGCTGCTGTTTCAACTTTGTTTGTTGTATCGAACACCCAGTACTGTTAAAAGGGATTCGATTCAGTCCCTTCTAGCAGATATTGAAAGTCTGTATGAAACACAAAGATGTCCTGTCTATGTAATTGGTGATTTTAATTTACCAGACATTAATTGGGATGGAAATGCTTTGCCACAAAGTGAAATTGACATGAACTTTTATGTAAAAATAATGGAATTGGGTTTCTGCCAAATGATTCATAGCTCTACTCATCAAGGGGGAAATACTCTAGATTTATTGTTTACAAATGAAAGTTGGTTAGTTTCTAATATTGAAGTAGGCCATTCGTTTGCTAACTCTGATCATTTTGAAATTTACGGATCTTTCGGTCCTTTCGCATTGTCTCACAAAAATGAAAAGTCTTTTTTTAGAAACTTCAGAAAAGGAAATACCAATGGCATAAAAAGTTTCTTAAGTAGTGTTAACTGGTCTTCTTTGCTTGAAACGGAACCTGATGCAAACTCTAAATGGAATGCATTTAAAAACAAAATTCACGAGTGCATTAATTTGTACGTGCCGTATCACACTTCCCACTGTCGTGAAATATGGTCCAAGGAAGCAAACAGGGCTCATAGGCATCAAAAAATTTTGCACACTTGCTATAAAAAGAGTCCAAATTTCAAAAATATGCAGAGATGGAAGGCGGCATCAACGTATGCTAGAAAACTTAAAAGAAGAGATATATACAGGCACGAAGAGAAAATTTTAGCAGCAAAGAATGATTCAAGGTTCTGGTCGTATCTAAAATCAAAACTTTCGCCTAAGTCAGATGTATCCGTATTGAAATCAGAAAACGGTGCACTAATTCTTGAGGATTTGGATAAAGCCAATTATTTTAATGAATTTTTTAGTTCAGTGTTCAATAATGATGATATTGACACAAATGACGTTCCTACTCGGACAAATATTGTTATTAACAATTGTACTTTTTCTCCAAGCCAAGTATTAAAACATTTAAAGAAGCTCAAATTGAAATATAGTTATGGTCCAGACAAAATACCTCAAGGATTTCTTAAAACTTTTTCAGAATTTTTAGCAAAACCGCTTTCAATTTTATTTACGTATTTCTTCGACAATTCAAGCATTCCAGATGAATGGAAAATTGGTAAAGTTATTCCTATTTTTAAAAAAGGGTCAAAGTTAAACACGAAAAACTATCGCCCTGTTAGCTTGCTGTGCGCTTGCTCGAAAGTCATGGAATCTGTAATAGATGAGGCTCTAAGTTTTCACTTCGAAAGAAATAACTTAATATCCGAAAATCAACACGGCTTTAGATGCTACAGATCCACAATTACGCAGCTGTTACATACTGTAAATGACTGGACCAAATCGCTTGATGCCGGTGAATTTGTTGATGTTTTTTATATGGATATTGCTAAAGCGTTTGACACTGTTTCTCATAAAAGGCTTATTGCTAAATTAGAAAGTTATGGAATCCATGGGAAACTTCTAAGTTGGCTAAAAAACTATCTGTGTAACCGCAAGCAGTTTGTTCAAGCGGGAGATAGTTATTCAAATCTAAAATGCGTTACTTCAGGGGTACCACAAGGAAGTGTATTGGGACCTCGTCTCTTCTTATTGTATATTAATGATATTGAAGACTGTTTGAATATTATGACTTCGAAGATTTTTGCCGATGACACGAAGCTGTATTTGTCGTTTGTTGACCCAATGTTAAGATACAGTATCCAGTTCGACATAAATAACGTAGTGCGTTGGTCATCAGAAAATTTGCTTAAAATTGCATTTGAAAAATGTTTTACTTTACATCTAGGGTATGGAAATCCCAATTTTTCCTATATGTTTGGAAACACAGCTGTTACATCAACAGATGCCATTAAAGATTTGGGTATTTTAATTTCATCCAATTTGAAATTTTCTACTCATATTTTGAAAGTTGCTAATTCGGGGTTTGCAATGGTTAACCTTATCTATCGTAATTTTCAATGCAGATCTGTGTCATTTTTGTTAAAGCTGTATATAACCTATGTCCGACCTAAACTAGAATACGCGACGGAAGTCTGGAATCCTTACCTACATAAAGATAAAGACCTGCTAGAGCGGGTCCAAAAGTTGTTTACGAGAAAACTTCCTGGTTTTTCGGATAAATGCTATCAAGAAAGACTCAGCATTTTAAAATTACAATCACTTGAAGTAAGGAGAATTCATCGTGATTTAGTAATGGCTTACAAAATAATTAATGGCAGAGTGGGACTAAATCCTGAAGAATTTTTTTGTTTTCGAGCAGGATCGTCAACTCGAGGGCATCAACTAAAACTTATGAATAACCACTGTCGTTTGGATCTACGTAAATATTGTTTTAGTGAACGTGTTGTCAAATATTGGAATAGTTTACCAACAGAAGCAGTATCGACAGACTCTCTTTCACTCTTTAAAAAGATTGTAAAAAATCTAAATTTTACTGAAACTCCTAGTGGTCGCGTGGTATGTAGCCGCTAGCGGCCCAACGCGATCACTGTCAGTTGCTTTATTTAATGATTGTTTCTTCATTTGTTTGTTGTATGAATTTTTGAAATTCTCTTGCAAATGTTACTTTAGCTATGTATGCGTAACTTGATGGCTGGCAAAATAAACCTAACTAACTAAAGGACTAAACTCGCAGGACATTTAACTGTCACTAAAACACATTTACTATTCACAGGAGCATGCATACAATAATAAATTTCACAGCGATCTGATGCTGGGAGCTGAAGAGCTCTGTTCGTAGAATTGATCTGAATTGTTTACAAAACAAAATATGTAAAAGTAAAAATGTCACTGTTCTGAATGATCACGATTGTTGTTTGTCCCAAATTATTTGGGTTGACTGTTCGAGATGATCCGATCAAACCAAAACTTCCGCATTCCATCTGTCCCTGAGTTTAAGAAATTGGATTTCCACTATTGGATGAAATTCCGGGGATGCAATGTAGAGAACCTGACGGGCCCGATGAAACCGGGTCCGGTTTTCACCAGTCACGATGTAATCCGATACCTTGGCGGATTACAGACTACATTACCATATCCAACAAGTGTTGGCACATCAGATCAAAGGCCAGCTGAGAAGGAATATAAGTCCCTGCCATAGAAGAGGAGACATTCTGCAATCATCTCGCTTTGATCCATTATCCGAGCGATCTTGGTGGCCTGATTCTCTGATGTATCCGCAGGCTTTGCTTTCAGATAGAGGGAGGTTTGTTCACATTCTGATGGACTAGAGGCTCCCATCCAACATGGCATTTCCAGTAATCCGATCACCCACAACGTTTACCACAAAATCAGGCGAAGGAGTCGAAACTGGACACTGTAGACTTGAACTGATCATCCAGCAGATTATGTTTTAAACCGTTGGTAGAAGTGGAAAATCCTCGCAGTCAGGTCTGGTTTGTTGATGCTCATTATCTCTCATAACTGTCTCTTTTGGTATCTTTCCTTCTCAGCTGGTAGCTCTTTCGAGTATTTTTCAACCTAAGGTTTAGGTTACAGTTTACTTATAATATGTTATGTTATGTTACGTTATGTAATCTTAATTGCATTTAGAGTCACTCAATCCATTGATTACCACAGCTTACGGTAGCTTAGGAGCTAAGCTGGCATCCTATCATTGTGTTTTCTGTATTAATTGGACTTTAAGGTTGACACCAGTTCACAAAATAACACAATTTTTTGTATCAGTGGTCGGTCTTGTTTAAGGTGCTGGTGTCTTTTACCGTATTTTGAAGGCTAACTTCATAGCAAATAATCCCAACGACCTGAAATATCGCTTGACGACCTTACTAGTGTTTCCAATCAACCTGATTAAACTTTTAAACGTGAATGAAAAATTTTATTTTGACGAAAATTCCATTTACACTTGAACAAAAATTGTGATCCTGAGTTTTTCAATGTCAGTATTTTTTCGAATTGTTATCATTGTTAATATCCTAAGTAGACACCATCCAGACAAGAAACCGAAAAAACTAAAAAATCTTAAAGCTTTTTAAATTTTAACCTCAACTAGACTACTTCCAGAGAGCGGACAGCGTGCAGCTATATTTGTTAAAAATCGAAACGTTAGTATCGAAATTAACCTATTGCAGCGTCTTTTTTCCAAGTTTGCTGTTTGGGTCAAGAACAACTGCGATATGCATGCTGAATTTAGAAAAATGGCATTAATGTGCGTTTTTAGTAGTTTTCTTTCGACATGCTAAACACTAACTAAAATGCTGAAAAAATGACCCTCGGCATTCGGCAAGATATTTCTGCTTTCACATACAGTTTTAGGTTTGTAACACAATTTAGTCGAAAGTACTCCTTGTTCAAAGTTTCATTTAAATTTGCCAATTTGTGAGTTATCACGCAACTATGAAAGCTATATTTTTGAGAACATGCAGGTTTTTGGCTATTCAATGCTTTAAAGCGATCAAATATATCGGTTGGTATTACAAACTTTTCAGTCTGCACCAGTGAGATAAACAATATCGCCACCTTAAGAAAAAGCAGGTCTATGCCTTCCATGCCTTAACCCTGTGCTGGTAACTCAGAGAAAATGAGAAGGAAAAGAAAAAGCAGGTATATGCCTTCCATGCCTTAACCCTGTGCTGGTAACTCAGAGAAAATGAGAAGGACCCGAGTACTGGAGGCGGAGTATAGAGGCACCGAGTACCATTGAAACATGATTCAGAAGAGAGACATTGTCAGCTAGGGAGTTCTGCATCAATTAGAATTGAAAGTATAGAATTGTCACAATCCGGATTGAATCAATGTGACAACAAGAACCTTTAGGAAATGTCGTCATACAGCAAAACAGATTATCCCGAATTTTAGCAAATTTTTAATTTTTCGAATGGTTTTTGAATTGTATTCTAAAGTGTTACTTATGTTATGTTACTTATGTTTCTTATGTTAAAGCTGCTGGTTCGGGTATTTGCAGCAAATTTTGAAAGACTGTAATTTGCCCAATTCTTGGAATTCAACGTTATTTTTTAGATCATGTGCTTAGAATGTGCTTGTTACAGCCTATGCACTTGTTACTGTTATACAGTACGGGTATACCTGTCTCATTTTAACTCTTCGACTTGAACATGCGATAACAGGAAAACAATTTTTGAACATGGATTTCTCGAAATGTGGGAAAGCTAAAGAAAAGCGACCAGTTTAGGCTTCAAAAGAAACGTCTTCCCGAGAACTGCTTTCTGAAATCTTTTAGTGATCGATCACGTAAGCTCAAGATTTTGAGAAAACTGTACATTTTGTCTGATTTTCGACAAAATTTTCATTTTTGGATGCTAATATCTCTCAAACGGAAAGACAAAACGCGAACCCATAAAAATAGCCCTCGGCAATTATCTCAAAAATGTGTGTCTAGAGACGTTTCTTTTCTAATTGGTTGCATGAGTTGAGAGAACTCTGTGTTCGAAACAATCTGGTTGCTATTTTCAGAAGTTTCACATTTTCGTTGCTGTGCGTAGGCGCAGATGCAGCAGAGAACTCTTCGTTGGGCATAACATGTGCTTTAGGACTGCAAAGATAAGTAAGCGCTGTTGAAACGTGTGTGTATTACTTACGGAGCATCAACTGGATAGCTATTTTTGTTGTGTGTAAATTTCATGCACCGGATTTGGCCAAGTTAATGATTCTTGACACTTTTAAAACAATTTTGCAAGACAGATCGGCTTCTCCAGACACAGGTACATGTACATATTCCTGCTTCAGCCGAGATTACATTACATTACATTACATTACATTACATAGATCAGATTGGCAAGAAGTAGCGTTTGGGATAAACAGTATTTTTGCAACCTGCAACACGTGTTTACAACCTATCTGTAAATGCAGTGATAACTGTATTCTACATGACTTAAATTAAATGTAAACTCCCGAACCTTGTTTCTAAGATTTCAGATCCACGACTGCTTTTGAATGGATTTTACCATTTTTCGTTTACTGAGCTTTTGTCGTGTTCACCATCTATAAGATTAATTTATCTCGCGGTCTAAGCTTGCTGCTCGCAACATAAAGCAAGAGAACGTAGTGGTTGCTAAACTTTCGACGGATTTGGATAAAAACCCTATTGACTATTCTGACAATCATTAGAGGCCGCTACCACAAGTCTTATTTTGCCAGTTGCATTATGAGTCAGCATTCTAGAACACTCCTTGTAGCCAACTAAAGTAAATTTCTGAAATGAGCAAGAGTAAAGTTAAGCTATGTGCTAACGAGGGCAATTAAGCAAAATTGCAGGTGAAGCATGAGGCAGACAAAGACCCCTCTGTCAATTAGCTTTAAGTAAGTCACGTCTGTACTGCAAGGGGTTTGCCTACGCATACTGACTTTATTCTTAAGTATTGGCAGCGTTGCTTCATTTTCTTTAAACTTAGATGACGGTGAATAACTACGGACTTAACATGAGTAACTTCAGTGGGAACAGTGTGGCATCGAAAACATCCAGTGAAGAGGATTATTCTCTCTATATGGCAACAGCGACCAACACCGCAAACTATAACCTATTAGAATACGCTTTTATGACACTCCATGGAGCATGCTTAATACTTTGCATTTATGCCTTTGTATCCATGTTAAAAGTTTGCAAAGAGTATTTATTCTATATTTTATTTCTAAGCGCTATCTGCGCTGATGCCTGCTACCTAATTGTACTTGGTCACTGCCGCCTTGTGCAGATATTAGGTCACATCATAATTCCATATGACGATGTGTTTGGATTTAGCAGTTCTGTCGACGGGTGGATATTTATAGTGCAACTCGGTCATCATGTTGCAATTGCCTATTGCAGATTTACATTTCTGTTTCAATCGCCAAATCGGCCCAAACTAAAGAAAACCATGAACAACCCTTATTATTATGCAGGAATTATAGCTTTCGTGTGGATGGGTTCCTTGATTTTTGAAAAGGGGATGCTACTTGGTTATGAAGCATATTGTGCTCCAGTTCACTACATCGCGTTTGTTAACAAAGAATCTGCTTACGATGGATACTTCTCAAAATTCTGGCAAACCACGATGTATGGCTTAGTAACGGTGACATTTGTAGGATATGTAGGTTGCTATTCTCTGATAACTTATCAAAGGAGGTCTAGCAAAGCCAAACAAAATTCTGCAGGCTCTAATGCCAAAATACTGTATATTTCCACGATTAATGCTATGGTGCAGTTGGCAACCGTTCTAATCTGGTATCATTACCCTGCTTTAATTGACGTTGCGGTAGCGATCAATTGTATCACTATCAGCATATTAATGATTTTGTTCCAGCTAAAGCCCGTTAGGTCGAAATCAGTTGTTGGGACGGAGGAGAACAAAACCAAAACACAAACCAAGGCAACTATATTTGTTGCACATCAATGATATTACTGAACATGCTATAAGAAGCTTGTATCGTTTTTATATTTTTTAAACTCTACCGGTCATCTCCTCTTTCTATGTGAATAAGCCCGATGAAGGCCCATACCGTTTTAAACTTATATGGTTTAATTGTAATTAATATACAAACGTTAGGCCTCCATTACTTCCTGTTACTCAGAAACCAAGAATAAGAAAGCAAACATTTCCACAACTACTAAGCAACTGTTTCTCATTTGACTATAGTTGAATGACACTGCCATGTCCTTGACACTGCCGTAAGTTATGAGCCATTCATTGACTACAATTTGAATATCAGCGAAAATTATCGTGCTGCAAACAAGTTTGCGCAAATCAACTTCATATATTTAGCTTATTTTGTTATGCACATTTAAAACCAATTAATAAAAACATTTTCGAACAGATTCAAGTCAATTAAGCATGATCAGAAGCTTCCTTAGAAGATTTTCCGAAGAAACAAGGCCCCTGTTCTTCCCCCCCCCCTCCGATGTAATGAAATATTTAAGAGCGCTTACTTGAAATAGAAGCATTTCCGAGCCATACTTCTAGGAGAAAATTCATCCCTGCACTGAGAGCTTTTGATTGATACATAATATGCCATATTTTGAAAATTTCGGCAAAAACCTTTTTTGAAAAAATAATTTCGGGGTCTGAGGTTCCCCATTGGCGCACTGAGAAGTACTGGACACAGCTGTCGGCAATAATTCATGCAACAAATTGATTCTAAGGCATGAATAAATTTCGCAATATAGCTTGGCCGTAAAATGCCTATCTTTCGAAAAAGCAGTTTTCGCAATTTTGCAGAAAAAACTAATTTCTGCACCAAAAAAATCTCGACACTGGCAAAAGATTCGAAGTAGCATTGGGTATCGTTCGAATCGTTTATACATATACTGTGTCATTGTAGAATTAGAATTTTTAGTTAGAGCTTCTATTTTTTATAATTATGCAGTCAAACTTTGTGACCCCCATTTTCGGTCACAAGAAACGACGAAAGAAACGGTTGTAGTCACCATTCGAGGTGACACTCCTGGCTCAAGGGCTGTGTATCCGGGGATGAGCACCGGCACCCTAGACCCTGACAAGGGTAGGAGAATTCTCCGGGGGTTACCTTTACCTTTACAATAAAGGTATAACACCAGGCAACTTCTCAGTTATCAGTTCGCGAACCATGCTCTGAACACTAACGGCTCACCCCAATGCAATTTATTTCAAGCAAAACAGTTGGTATGGGGTTGGTATTTATCACGGCCGAAACAAAAACAAACTAAACAAACAAACAGATTTATAGGTGTACCTGACGCACATATATAAATAAGTGTGGAAGTACATTGCAAACATGGATGCACACATTATACATATGCAGTGGCGCTAGAGTTCAAAGACTTTTTGTTTTGTTGTTTATGCCGTTAGACACATTGAAAGTCATTGATTGGCTGAATGTCAAAAGGATTTTCATTGGCTGATTTTGCCACTTCATTCTTCAGTAAAAAGTCGGGTCATTTGTTTTCCCAATTTCAATTCATAAAGAATCCTTCGTAGAATCTGGATCTGACCAGAAGGAAGCGAACGGTACGGATAGCTGTGCGCTTCAGGCTTCCTAGTGGGGACAGTGTGGGTTGCAAGATTCAATTTTCGAGTCGAGCTGGAGTTGAAGCTTCCGTATTGTTGAAGCTCATGAAGGAGGGGTGGGACTTGGTTAGAGGAAATATTATTTTGATAGACCAAGGAAACCATACCTTGGCAGACTTTTTCTCGGACGGGCGGGGGTGGAAATCCGGTGCGTTTTGTTCAAAAAGAGTTCTGCATGTGTTGGTGTGTAATTTGAGACCGCTTTTATTTGAAAAAATAACACTGTGGATAGTCGATTGTCTACTTAAGGCGGTGATTCCTTTTGGATATATGAACTTTGAACCCTTATTACTCATTCATTACTTAGGCCCTATTTCTTTAAAGATTAAAGTGGTCGGATTAAACGGATTAAAAACCAGCAGGATTAAAAACTTTAATCTCTATTTCTTTATTGCAGGATTAAACGGATTAAAATTAACACTTTTAATCTGCGAGTTAAACCAGCAGGATTAAACGTGCTAATTTTAATCCGTTTAATCCGTTTAATCCTGCAATAATGAAATAGAGATTAAATTTTTTAATCCTGCTGGTTTTTAATCGTAGGATTACAATTAATCAAGGGGCTATTTCTTTATTATTCCGATTAAACTATGCAAGATTAGTTTTCGCCTATTTCACACCTTACAGTTTTACATTACACGTTGCAACAAATCTTTCAAATGTGACAATCTCTAAGTCTAAACTACAGTTTCAACGACTCTGTAAATTATTTAATAATGCAATTTATTTAAAAATAACTTTATTATGTATTTCACCATAACATATATATACACTTTAAATTCACTAATAGCAGATTTTTTATTTAATATTAAAAGTATTCTCAGTACGTACCTATGACGAGCTAACCGATTAGCTTACCTATGCCATTCCTACATTGCTGTACTGAGGTTAACGCCATAAAAATATTGTTAATGTGTCTCTATGATCAGATCGAGAGCCATTCTCGGAAGCTAATACGTAACACCTCACAAATGCGCACTGCGCTTCAACAAAATTCGCCCGCTATCCTTGCGTTCTGAAGCTCAGGAAAATTCGACACTCGCGTTTTCATTAACAGAGTACTGGGAACTTATTTGTGGGCTGTCACTAGGTACACGCTTTTGGTCGTTTATATAATTAGAGAACAGTGTGTGTGTACCTAGAACCTAGAACCTGTCAACTGCCACCCTTTCTTGCATATTGTATTCTCTTGGTCAGGTAACGTTCGCAACAGTAGCTTTTCTTTTATTCAAACAAATTCACACAAACAAGAAAACAGAAATAAATTCAATCAAGAAACGCAAACGCAATAAAAATTGCAGTCAGCAAAGGGTGGGAAACTAAATTGACCTGAAGTGAAGAGTCTAGTCAAGCAATCTCCCCAGATAATGCCACTTCCAATCGGTGGATGTAGCATGATTTCCAACCGCAGGCGGATCATCAGCACCATCATCGTTGTGATTATCGTCGTTGCCGAGTGCATTGTCATCCGGAGGTGGTAGATTTCGCCTGGTGCAGAAATTGTGCAAACCTGCACATGCGAGAACTACATCACTGAGGACATTCATATCCCGAAGCTCATTACTCTTAATGATTCTCCATCTAGCTTTCAGCAGTCCAAATGCGCGCTCAACGCACATTCGAACTGATGAAATTATTTGGTTATAGTCAGCTTGATCTGGCGTAAGATAGCCAGCATCTCGAAAAGGAGACATAATTTTCTCGGAAGATGGATAGGCGCCGTCTCCAATGAGGACATATCCTTCAGGAACCCATGCCCCCAAATTAGATTCCCTCAAGACTCGGGCATCATTCATCTTTCCAGGATATCCAGCATCGACGCGATAAAAAATCAGTTGGGTGTCCGCAACGGCCTGAAAATAAAGTGGAAAACGTGCAAAGCAGACCATGCAACCACAAAATTCTGTAGTAAAATGGGCATGTGATATTCGGATATTTGGATAATAACCGGTTTCTAAAAATATCTTGATATCCGTTTAAATTGCGGAAAATTGATAAAAATTCACCAAAATGTATGCAAATATATATTTGTAATCTGGAAAACAATTTAGTACAAAGCATTCTCTGCAAATAATTTTGAAATTTTATATTTAATTGATGATTAACAGCCGATACACGCAATCCAGATTTGAAAAAATGTCCGATGCCCACTATTGATGTTCAGTTGCCCAATTTTTGCTGGGCGGACTTTCCTAGACCGCCCGGCTGGCCAGTGTCATATGCTACTTTCCCCCATGCTAGAATTTTTCCCTGGTGAAAATTGGAAATGGGGGAAATTTTGGCATGCTACATGACGTCATGCTGTCGACAGCTATCTGCTTTCTTTCCCCAGGGTTCACTCAAATACAAATTAAAATTTGAAATTTTGAAATATTTGACACTTTTTGAGTCTCCAGTCCGGCTAAACTGTTACAGGCCGGCCGCTAGGCAGTTCTGTTCTGGCCGACACTTCGGTTCTAAGAAGCAAAGCAAATCTAAAGTAGCTTTGCTAATGAATATTTCGGAAATTTCAAACTTACTTGAACTGATATTGAATAGCACCGCTTCGTAATGGTGTAGTACGCTTCCGGATGAGCTGTCCTTGGAGCTTCGATGCGGACATGAGTCACGTCAACAGCTCCGCAAGTGCTTGGTGGATTAGCAGCTCCGTTCTCGCGAAATTTACTGAAAAAACCGGCTTCAGTGCGTTCCAGGTCAGCAGGCAGTTGAACTGATAGAGGACAATTTAAGTCAGAGATAACTTGAAGAATCGCACCAACGACTGCTCTGGTGTGGCGCCAAGCGCTGATATGACTAATTTTGATAGACTCAGATGTAACCAGAAAAGTCTGTCCACCAGCTAGATGAGCAAGCCCTGTGAGAAGAACAATTTCCGGTGGATGCGCAGGACGACCTCTTCTGTTAGGTAGCTGCTGGAGAAGATGGGGTCGTAACATGTCCAGTAGCACCTGCAAAAAATTACAAGATTTCTATAATGTCTGTGAAATCGATGCTAACCACTCAACCAGCTCAGAATATTAGCTTGATCCATACGTTAACATAGGGTCGGATCCTGGAGGGGCTTGTCCCAAGAAAATTTTGAGGGGGCTTGTGTACCTTGAAACAAAATTTTCGAGAGGAGCTTGTACCATAAGTATAAATTAACACTAATAGTAATATAAATTCAAAATTTTTAAAGAATTCGAAGAATCTTGCCAATTTTTAAAAAAATCAAAATTTTGATCGATTTTTTGGAAAAAATCGGAAATTTTAGTAAAAAATTCCGAAGAAGCCTGAGATTTTTTAAAATTTGTAGGCGAAAACCTATTTTTTCCGGCCATTTCTGCTTACCCCTTGCCCAAATTTTGCTTACCCCTTGCCCCTGCCGGCGGTAAGGCTTGTACCTTGTCCGGGTTGGGGGGCTTCGACCCCCACGTACCCCCGTGTTAACCTATGCCTAGTCAGTCACTCAATACCATGGAGAGTCATATTATTGCAGATTAGAAAATTGAGTGGTCTGCCCTGCAACACGCAATATATATGTTTTACAGATATGAAAGAAAAATTAAACTTAATATGGTTGAAGTTGGGTACTGTTTGGCAGAAGTTTCGAAGACGGGCAGTGGCTGTCTGTCGGCCCAGTCTTACATACGGGCCGTGTTTCCTGGCCTGCGCCCGACCTACTAACTTATGCCTAACATTTCGTAATTTTTTTTCAAAAATGCTTACCATGCTTCCCCGACAGGTATCTAATCAATATCAAATGACTAACCCGAAATGACTCCAAATTTAGACGAGTCAAGCGCCTCATCCTGTCATTATTCTCAAGGAGGCTCCAATCGATTTGTACATCCTGAGAGTGTTGATTCAGGTACAATTCTGATACAAGAATGGCCGCCTGATTTAACATTCCTATCGTAGTCGACACGACAGCAGCAATCATGACGTCATTTTCCTGCCCCTCTTCGTGTCTGTCTTCCTCCACCGCAGGAACAGGCACTACCTCTGCGTCAACCTGCTGGTTGAGCTCAAAGTTTGCATCCTGTCCATCAGCATGTACAGGTTGTAGCTGTACATACTCAACTAGTGGGAGGTCGTCATCCCAGTGTTCCATGAGCTAAAATTTAAGATGATGTTTAATTCAAGGAAGGGTTCGCTTTTTGCCAAAATCCAGTCACGGATCACAGAGTCACGGGTCATGCCAGCGACTGTACTAAGCTGTGCAGGAAGGACTTTGGAAATACTAAAATGCTTTTTGTAACTATGGGTGACGATTGCACAGAAACACTCTAAGACGTTTGCAAGCGCACTCTAAACTAAAGGCATCATTATATCGCAAAAACTATTTCATATACCTTTTCACCTGGTCAAATAACCCTTATAAGCAGCTTTTCAGCGTAGTCGGAAACAAAGCATTTTTGACCCCATTTTGACAGCACCAAAAGACTATAAAAGGAAGAATGAAACACTCGGCCCTTCCTAGAGTTATAAGCTTGCAATATGCTCGGCACATCAAGGCCGAAATCTCCGGGGGGGGTCCGAATTACACGTACAAGTTTGTAAAAGTGTGTAGCTCTTCGCTGATTGGTTGAGTTTTGGAGTTACCGTATGCCATTAGAAATCAACCAGTCATTTAATTAGATATAATTAAGTTAGACTAGATATAATCGGAGGTTAATTATAGTTAACCGAGTGTCACTCTTCCTTTTATAGACTCTTGACAGCACTTATATAGCTTTTCATGCATAAAATAAAGGTTATTTCTTAACAAAAATGAGCTATCACACTAATCAAAAGCTAAAATCCTCGAAACTCGGCCAAAATTTCACTTTATTACAGCCTAATGATTGCTCAAAAACAGCGCAGGGTAGGGTCTGCCAAGTTTTTTAGATAAAAAAAGCTGGTCATCTCGGCGCACGGTCATCTCACGACTTTTTATAAAATTTCCAACCCGTTCTCAGCCCCCCTCGCTTAAGGTCCTAGTTTCCTTTCGGATATTTTTTATAACTCTTACGGCTTTAATCGTATACTAAATAACTAAAACTTACGAAAGAACGTGCTCTCAAATATTCTGGGACCAGTCCCCTATTATTAGGCGAAAAGATAAGAAAGTTTTGGTTTTTGTCATTGTTCTCTCAGTACATATTTGACACAACGGATGGCTGGAAAGAGAGGTCAAAAATGAACACTTTTGCTTTTACAACCTTTGAGCTATCTCTAGTTGTCAGTATAAGCAAAAAACGATTTTTGGGTTAATAAAAATGGCCATTGTCGAGGAAATCAGTTTTTTCAAAATTACTACCAAATCTTGCGGACAATTTTGGTCAATTTATAATCAATCGCTACACAGTATAATTACACGTTTTATCCATGCCTAATTAGCTGACAATATTGCTTTAAGCTAGAGATTCGGACGAAAAATCATTTTGACAAAACTGCGATTATTTTGGTATGAACATCGATTTTTCAAAAATGCTCGACGGATTCCGGAGATTTTGGCAGAATGAAAATTTGCACTTCTGCGGAGGGAAGCTTTTCTTGATTTGAGCTAAAACATCTCAAGTGGCGAGAAAACTCAATGCGAAGTTGCAAAATTTCGTGTTATTGCGCATTTGGCCGATTTTCCCGATCGTTTGAGCCAAATCCAAAAAACGTCCCTCGGCCCACATGTCCTTCATATCGCGCGCAAAAGAACTTTTGGCCGATTCTACTGTTTTGAAAAATCTATGTTCTTTTGGTCTATATTTAGCCGTTATGTCAAAAATGTTTTGCTAATTTTTTACTAAGTTTGCTAGTTTGTAAACTAATGTGAACGTACTGATTATAAGTTTTAAAGCGATGTTTAAAGCTTTTTCTAACTTTCTTAATTGCGAAACTTATAGCGTTTGAAAAAATTACCACAAAAGCAGTGTACAGAAGGATACCTTAAGCGCAGAATTTGCAGATTTCCTGACAAGGGCAGATGGTAATTATGACGCTACTTCTACCTATTAGCCGTATAGGGGGTAATCATCCAGCATTCCTATCGGCCATCACTTATCTGATGGGTTGTTTCGAATAACTTTGCCAGTGTCGTATAATGTGTCCCCTATATTTATTCTCCACAGCTGACTAATTTTAGATGAGCCCAACTTCACTATCTTTAATTGCAATGACTTCCTTGCGAAAATGCATCATCTCATGTTTAATTAATTATGTGGTGTTTGTTTATGCAACTTGACATTAACTTAACATTCAAAATTCTCAACAGTTGAAAAGAACCGATGATGTCGGATGCCATTTGCAAGCTCTTAATAATACAGACTTAGCAGTTTGTGAAAGATGCAAGCTAATAAGTTTTTAGGGAACCACCTTTGCCTAACAACAGTCCACACTCATATACCCATTACTTTTGAGCTTTAACTTATTCGCCTAACTCACGCCGTTAAATTTTTGATCCCGCGTTACAAACTATATACAACATGATTGGTGTATCATTAGTGAATTTCCCTTATTAATTTCAACTGTTTAGCTTAGCATATTTACCACGCAGCTGTACATAAAATCGTCTTTGTGCAAGGAAGTCAGTGCAATGAAAACTTATGAGATCCACCTCTTCTATTAAAAGCTTGCTACGGAGATAATTATGCAACACGCTAGAACTACATGCTTAGTAAAAAATCTCTGTAATTATCATTTAATTTGTTTGCAACTAGCAGTAGTCTTATTCCCACCATAGATTCAGTTCTGGCATATCTAAGCATATAGTGCATAATGCATAATTGCAGTAAGCAATAACTAGCATAATTGCAGTAAGAGGAAAAGTAAGCGACTAAAGGACTCCTCTTCAGCGCATTGATTATGGTGTTCCGACCACAATACACGAATGTTCCCCCGTTTTGAGGGAGGACCTACAAATGATATGCTCCCTCCCCGTTTGGAGAGAAGGCAAAAGAGATCCTCGTGTGGTTGGGGGATCCAACAGGCAATCTCAGCTTGTCTGGGACTACCCCACCCAAAATGGGGACATCCCGTGTTGCCTACCCAACCCCCACCAAACGGGGACCTCTTTTTACTAACCCCCGCCACCAAACAGGAAGAAGGCTGATGCTTGTCGACCCCACCTCCAAACGGAAACATTCGCATATTGTGATCAAAACACCGTTGCGCAATTCCAAGATGAGAAACCCTCTAGTGGCTTAAACTCCTTTTCCATAATACAAAGGGAATTAATTATGGACTCCTGATGTACTACAACCGCAATTAAATATGCACTGGTTCAATCTTCCACCTGCACCCATTGCCATTAGCCATTGTGTGTGGTTACGGCTTGCCATTCTGTTAGTAATAATAAGTCGCCGCCTAGCCCCCGGTCCTGGTTCGAATCTATTGTAAACGACGCAGTCTTAGCCAATCACGATGACATGTGATACTCTAAAACTTAGTGAATCAACAAGCCACTGCCTCAGGGTACTCAAACGATCAATCCTATCAAATTTAACTTAATCAAATCACACTTAAATCAAATTTAACAATGAGTCTGCTAGTAGTCCTTCGTACAAGGAGCAAGTGATTACATCTCGATCAACTAACCTAGAATTGAACTGGTTG
>JASAND010027413.1:0-28031 GCA_030248195.1 Trissonchulus latispiculum | reverse complement strand
CCCTTATCAGAAAAAGGAGGTTCTCAAATTTTTCATGCTTTTGCATCCAGGACTTTGATTTATACGTGACTAAGTTGCGGATCCTTTCTTTCAGCAGTCGATATGTTTATAATATGTGCATAAGTATATATGTCAATCATCAAATTTGTAGCATATAGCCGGGGTGTACAGGGGGGGTCCTCCTGGTTTTTCTCTAAATTTATCTTTATTTATCCTTAGTCGAACGATTTACCACGGCCGTCACGGCACTTTGGGTGATATCACGGCGTCACGGCACCCCGAAAACCCTTATATACATCTTTTCAGCAAAATCGAAGACAAAAATTTTTCAGTTTTTTGAGTCCCCCCTTAGAAATCGAAAAAATAGAATTTCGCGAAATCGAACAATTTTGCGATATTTGAACTCAGCGTGGTCAAAAACATAACACATACCAAATTTTAGCTCATTTGGTCAAATTTTAAGGATTTTGAGTGGTGGGGGGGGGGTAATCGAGATAAGACCCTAACCTTCTTTCACTCGGGCTATTTAAACCCGTGTTCTTTGCAGTAGAGTTTTAGCTCACTTCGCTGAAGCACCTGGCTCAGTTGGTAAAGTGCATACGCGTTGAACAAGAGACCACGGATTCGAGTTCCGCCAGTTGCCAAATTTTTTCGGGTTCTTGGGCATTTTGGCGTGTAATCTTAATTCATTCTTTAATTAGGTAAGTGCACGATAGCACAAACACACTACCTACCCAGAATAGGTTAGTAATATTATATTTACTCGTTAAGCTCAGCGAGGTTTCAATTTGGAAAATGGCCCATGCTCGTAATTTAACACATCATTGTATATATGTAACACATACACATGACGTCCTACTCCATCTTCGACCCTCTCCTCCCGTTGACAGACACCGTACCCATATAGGGGTGGAAATCGGGGGGTGGGGGCGCAGATATCGTGAATATGATAGTTCGAGTCTTTAAGTCATAGAGAAAGACATTCGTCGTAACCTTTTTTGTATATATATTACGTGCCCTTACCCTTGTTTGAATCCTGACTTGATTGATTAAGTTGACGTTTTGCAACTCCGATGTTGTTTGAAGCGGGCAGCGAACTATGTTCGATATAGTATATGCAAAACGCAAGTTTATGTGACGCTAAAACGTTTTAATTTCTCCAAATGGAATGTGAATACTGGATTTTCGTGGTCAAGCAATAATGGTGCAGGTCTCAATGCTGATTGATGAACGGGACTTATTCAATTACATGTTCGTTCGTTAAGGAAGCGCTTTGGTATATTAGGGTGTTTGAAAGCAATACAAAATTTCACTATCTGTGAATCTGTGACGTATTTGGAAACTTGTTTCAGGTCGGCAAATTGAGATTTTTGATTTTGCCTCTGTACCAGGACTATCCACCTTAATAGTTAATAACACTGAATTTTCCTACATTCGTCGATGCAGCGGTTGGCCGACGAATCTGAAGAAACTGGAGGCGCAATCTACTCCGATGGGAAATTTCGAATGCGAACTCGTGATGCAGGAATCAAAATCCCTAGTTTGGCTATCTGTCAGCTTTGAGGACTGTCAAACGGACAAGGATGAATGCAATCCTCCGGTAATTGCTCAAAGATTCCTGGAAAGCAGTCTACAAGCGTCGCCGGCCCTAAAGGTTCTGGAATCCAGCATGTTCCTCTATCTAAAAGGTCAAGACGTGGTCTCGTTTGCTAAAGAACGACTACTCTCTCCAGCTGGCAAACATTTAGGGAAGCTGATTTTAATTGGTCCACGACAGCGAATTGTTGAAGATGTTCGAAAGCCATGTGCTGCCGCGAAGCTTTACTTGTTGCCGAAATTATTTTGATACAAATCGGAATAGTCCATCATTTTATAAATAAACTTGTTTCCACAAAAATGAAAGTTTTGAAGAGCTTCACAAGCAGATTAATTAAATCTGTTAAATGAATGAAAAACGAGTGAGAAATTCAACATGTGCGCACATTTGCTAATACATTTTATAACTAAACTTGTTAGGGATTTGATAGTACATTTGTTTTGCATTTAATGATAATCCAGTGAGTTTTCATCTAGTATATATATATTACATATATGTATATATATAAAAAAAAATTATATATATATATATATATATATATATATATATATATATATATAGCTTGTGATTGAAAAATTTCTCTACAAGCCAAGCGACTGCTTGACTCTTTGCTAAGTGACAACAATAGAAAAGACTGAGGGCCGTGACTGTGGTTGTGCCGCTAAGTGATTTACCCAGTCCTCAACCATGAAACCGTGAGCTGTGGCTCAGATCTAAGAGCGTCTGCTTTTGGAGCAGGAGACCGCAGGTTCGAGTCCCGCCATGTATCCGGGTTTTCGAGTTCCGGTTTCTCACATTCTTTCATTCTTCAATACGGTTGCTTGGCGGCGTAGTGAATGTAATGTAGCTTTAGCTATAATTTCCTGTGCACAATGTGCATAAGTAGTTTAAGCTTAACAAGTTACGTATTAGTAGGCACGTGAAAAAACCGAGCGATCCAATAACGTTTGTTGAAGAAATAAATGTTTCGAACGATAGACAACACACGTCAGGATTTACAGAGTTCCTCCTTATGCACGTGAAATCAGCTCAGTATAATCTCTTCCCCGAAAAATAACGCTGGTTGCTGACAGACTCACCCTCACAGATGCCGCAGTTTTTGTGCAATTGTGAGTGTTCACAGGGTTCAGTCCGAGCCATTTTACAGGTAATTATAATTCGATTTGGCTGTTTTGAATATATAAGTAGGAATTTTGAAATCTACTGTCTCTTCGTCCTATGTAGGCTCCTTCCTTTCCTACGTTTGCTCATAGCTTGAGAGAGTCTTCAGAACAGCACTGTTGGTTGCGAGACTCACTAAGTAATTATCTTAACACAGACGCATTGTCTGTCAAAACTGTCATAGTTACTATATAACTGCATATAGTAGTTGCATTGCTAGGCAGCTCCATGCTTAACACCTCACAGGTGTGCTTACCTATGATAATATTCTGTTAGGTATAAACTAGCAGTATGTAATGGCTAATCACGTGGCATTTAAACAAGTAGGCCCTTAAAAAGGGCATTATCTCGACGCTGAACATGGAAGGTTAACATGTTTGGAAATTAATACTAAAACTTGTCGTCAAGTAATTCGACTAAGTCATTGTGCTTTTTTCTTTTCGGGTAAACTCAGCCAAATCTCTAGGGGTTTGGAGCAAGCGGCTGAATTTGAATCAGTTGCGAAACAGTGTTTGAATAGTTAAGACGTTCGACTGCCCTTCGTGGTAATCAATTTTAATTTCCAGTTGGATACGAATGTTTGCACTTTCGATTCACACATTTTTAACATGCATAACTTTTCACTTAGCATGGTTCACAGACCTTGGGCTGAAGACTTCTGCCTGAAAACCTTAACAGCGAAACCTTAGGAGGGTTGCACCAAATAAGGGACAGTCCCAAATAAGGGACACTTTTTGCTTCTCTAAGCTCACACGCTTTTTTGCAAATTCGTTTTGCAAAACAAATTAGATCGCCGAAAAGCTCAATGTCTCAGCTACATTTTGATATATTTTCTGTCCATATATACTGACATCATCGTCCAGAAAATCAGATAGAACGTTTGTGATTTTAAAATTTGAACAGAATCTCTCGTATGAAAAATTTTTCACAACATTTGCAGTTCCCGGCGCACATTAATTGTTTTACTTTCATATGAAACTTTTATATTTTTAGAATGCTCAGATAGTCTGGAATTTTTTGGCATAAAGTTTTTATGATAATGTTTAAAACTTGATTTTATCTAAATTTTTAATTAATTTCTATTAAATTTGCAAAAATGTGCCAAATAAGGGACAGCTGGTGCCAAATTAGGGACAGCAACTGGAGCTTAAATAGGGGACAAATTTGGAGGCCACAACGGCGTCGGATCGAATCCCAGTAATGGCAAATCTGGTTTTTACTTTTGCATTAAAGAAGCTACTAGTTTATTCTGACCTATTCTATTATTAACCGTGATGATTGTATTTCATAATTGTCATATAATTGATAAAATTACAGCGTTGAAGAAAACGAAAATTCTGGCAGTACTGCTTTTCTAGATTGTCAAACGGACAAATAATTAACTAGTTTTCGCATTTTCGCTTAGTATGAATGTCAGAAACAAAATATTCAGGTGTCAATTATATGAAAGTGTCCCTTATTTAGTGTCAAAAAAGCTGTCCCTTATTTGGTGTCCACTGTCCCTAATTTGGCACATAGTGTCCCCTATTTAGTGTTTATAAGAGAAAATTGATGCGATAATCTTTAAAAAATGTAATTTTGAAAGTGTTTCAAACTTGACGCAAACAAAATTTATTTTCTTGTGCAGCAGAAATTGAGCTTTCCGCTGATATAAAGATTACGTTGTGGTTCCCCATG
Source organism: Trissonchulus latispiculum (assembly GCA_030248195.1). Taxonomy (NCBI): domain Eukaryota; kingdom Metazoa; phylum Nematoda; class Enoplea; order Enoplida; family Ironidae; genus Trissonchulus; species Trissonchulus latispiculum. The sequence continues at coordinate 23,596 of JASAND010027413.1, read as the reverse complement.
GATATTGAGTAAACGACGTTTCTATTCCAAAAACAAAAGTTTCAAAAATTTTGTCAGTTTGGTGTCCCTTATTTGGTACAACCCTCCTAAATCATTAGGATTTAAATTTGAACACGAAATATTTTATAAATGATATCTGAATGGCTAGATACTGCTGCTTTTAGGGTAGACTTGTTTCTTTGCTGGTAGACTCCACCGGCAAAACGTTGAAATGAGAAAACAAATTTATAGGCTAATTTGCATATTGTAAGAAAACTATGGTAATTTACTATCTTCAAATTTGCAACCAACGGGGGCCCTGTGCGAAAGATTTATTGAGAGTTAAATTCTAATTTGGGTAACTGTGGTCCAAAAGAAATTTGAAAAATAAATTTTTCTTGAAATGTTCGGGGCCATACAAAGCTGTGCACAAAATAAAATTCACGAATCAAATTTTGTCAACTAAATTACAACCCAAGTCTCCCACCCACAAAAACAGCCAGTTAATGAGCTCTGTGGTGAGAATAGGAAGCATTTTGATAATTCCTTCAAAGCAGTTCGAAAAGAGACTCAATCGGTTACAAGTATCTCGCCTCCAGGCGAGATAATAAAAAGCCTGCTCCCAGGCTAAGGATAGACATTGAGAAACTTCAGAGACTTTGTTGACTGCAATGAAACTATGTGTAGATAGATCATTTTCTTCGCTTTTGGAACAGTCAATCGGCATTAGTGACATATATAATCTGTTTCGGCTTTCCTGAATAGGCTGGGCTCATGCTTTCGCTTCAGTCAGAACATCTTTCCAAAACCTGCTGGCCGATTTTTGTGTCTAAGTTCGATATTATTTTTATTCCTTTTATTTAGTGTTATTTCTGTAGGGGATTTTAGTTCCAGTTTAAATCGGCGATCCAAAGTAATTTCAGCTTTCATTTTAATTTCAGGCAAAGTGCCAGTTTCAGTTCTCTCCAAAGTGTGCAGTCCATAGTCTTTCGAGTACCTTATGATGATTATTTAGACTCTACTCTCAGCAGCATATTAACGAAATAGCCGCTTAAAACGTTCAGTGTGAAGTCTTCAAGTCTTCAGTGACGGAAACCCATATCCACACAACATGAAACTTCGTTTTCGTTTCAGTTTCATTAGTCGACGCATCACTAGTATCAAGAGTCCATAATTTATTCCTTTATATTATAGAAGAAGAGTATGCCACTAGAGGGCTTCTCTTCTTGGCATTGCGTTACGGTGCTCCGACCAGAATACGCGAATGTTCCCCTGTTTGGTGGGGGGGGGTCGACAAGCATACCCCCCCCCCATTTGATAGGTGAGGGGTAGCAAAAACAGGTCCCCGTTTGGAGGGGGCCAGTCAACGGGGGTACCCGTTTGTTGGGGGGGGGGGTAGACAGAAGAGGGTCCCCGTTTGTTGGTGGGGGGGGTAGGCAGAATGGGGTAACCCGTTTGGGGGGGGGTGATGATTGGTATCTGATTAGTTGTTGGCGACTCCCCCCTGAAACGGGGACCTCTCTTTGCTACCTCCCCCTCCAGACGGGGACCCATTTTCGAATAGAACAAAAACTACCGTAATCCTCTGCTCACCCCCTCCCCCAAACGGGAGGGGTCTCTGGAATCTGATCGGCTGTTGGCTACCCCCCCCCCCAAACCGGGTGCCTCTTTCCTGCTACCCCCTCCCCCACCAAACGGGGGAACATTCGCGTATTGTGGTTGGAGCACCGTTACGCAATGCCAAGAAGAGGAGCCCTCTAGTGGCTTACTCTTCTTCTTATATATAGTGCAATTATGCACTCTTGCTAGTATTATTTTTGCACTGTTTAAAAATTATATATGTACTCTTCAGGGTTACTAAATGATGCCACGAAGTCGGAGTAAAAGCCGAGGCCGTTCTAAAGGTCGCGAAAATGACAAGGATCGTGACTGCGATCGGGACAAGGACAAGGATCGACATTCAAGCAGGCATTCCAGTCGACACAGTCGAAGCAAACGCGATCGCCGCAGCAAAAGTCGACGCTCTCCGACACCTTCTCCGTCCTCCTCGCCAGAGCCGCGACGCGATGACAGGAAGTCTCGAAAGTCCAAAAGTCGCAAAGAGCGAAGTCCAAGTCCTGATTCGCGGTAAGCAAAAGCTTACAATATTGACCTATGGCACCAGGGTAACTTACCTGCACTACACAAACCTAGTGTTATGTTATCCAATCAATGGTCACTGAGCAAATTTTTCTTGTGTGCATATATAAATTATATATTAATTTAAAGGTAATAAAATGGTAGACCAACAAAATTTAATTCAGGGAATTTTCCGAATATTCAGTTGTTCCGTCTTCTTGACGAGAAATAGGTCGTCATAGTTTCTTGAGATTTTTATTGTAAAATGATATTAAACAACTGACTTAAGGGGAGGGTCCATTGTGGAAAACTTTAGGTGACGGATTTCGCTCGTTTTCACACATAAGTTAGCCACATATTTGCCACAGTTTCGTGCATAACAAGTTTAAATTTGGAGTTGTTTCGTTCAGCTCTCCGTAAGTTACTAGCCGTCAACTGCATGCAATTTAAATATGAGCGAGCAGGAGGGTGCTGCAGATAACTGAGGCAAATTTTCGAAAATCAACTTTACTTTTTCAGATTATTTTGTTATATACATTTAAAAGCTCTTAAGAAAGACATTTCTGTACAGTCCAGCCGGATGGACTTGGTCAGAAGCTTCTAAAGAATTTCTCGGATAAACAAGGCCCTTGTTCCTCCTGAGTATTGAAATAGTTAACAGCGGTTTACTTAAAATGAGAGCATTTCCGGCCCATAGTTCTATGAGAAGAATTCATCCCTGCAATAAGAGCTTTCGGTTGATGTATAATATGCCATATTTTGAAAATTTTTAAAAATCGCTGTTTCGTGAAATGCGAGGTCCGAGAATCCAGTTTGGCACGCTGAGAAGTAGTGGATGGACATAACTGTCAGCATAATTCATGCTGCAAATAGATCCAAAGGCTTAAATACACATGGAATACAAAATAGGCAGTTTAGGACCATACTGTTGTCGCAATTTACCGAACTTTCGAAAAAACAGAAATTTTAAAAATTTTGCTACGGCCATTTTTCCGCCAAAACTGGAGACAGATGCAAGGGAACCATTTGTATCAATGGAACCACCAATTCAAGTACTACGGAACCCTGGGGTTAGAATTTTTATTTAGACCTCTGAATTAGAGTAATTTGCAATTCTTTCCGAAGCCCCCACTTTTAAATAAAAAAATTTTTTAAAATTTTAGGGGCCTAAATCAAAATTCTATTTCCAACGTATAGCAGTTTATGATCGTAGCTACATTATAAATGCAAAATTGTGCAGGATTACAACTAGTGTTCGTCGAGAGATTTTTTGGCGCAAGAATAAAATCACCACTTTTTCAGTTTCCTATGTTTAGCACATGCAGACATCAATTTTGAGGTTAAATTACTCAACAACCAAAAGAGATACGAGTTTAATTTTAAAACTCGTTAAAATATCCCACTCAAGGAACATTAAGATGTGAAAATGAGCGAAATCGGAGATGGTCGAAAAATCGGCCAAAAATGGACCCCCCTTAAGGGCGGGGGGTCCATCATGAAGAATTTTTAGTCGTCGGATTTTGCTCGTTTTCACACATAAGTTAGCCACATATGTCGTGCATAAAGTTTAAATTTTGAGTTGTTTTGTTCAGTTCTCCGTAAGTTACGAGCCATCAACTGTGTGGAATTTGAATATGAGCGCGAGCACAAGGGTGCTGCAGCCATCTGAGGCAAATTTTCGCAAATCAACTCTATGTTTTTAGCTTATTTTGTTATACACCTTTAAAAACTATTAAGAAAAGCGTTTTCGTACAGTTTCCAGCCGGATGGGCTTGATCAGAAGCTTCTATAAAGAATTTCTCGGAGAAACAAGGCCCTTGTTCCTCCTGATGTAATGAAACATTTAACAGCGGTTAACTTAAAATAGAAGCATTTCCGGCCCATAGTTCTATGGGAAGAATTCATTCCTGCAATGAGCGCTTTCGGTTGATGTATAATATGCCATATTCTAAAAAATTTTAAAAATCGCTGTTTTGTGAAATTCGGGGTTCGAGGTCCCGTTTGGCACGCTGAGAAGTAAGTACTGGACGCAGCTATCAGCATAATTCATGCTGCAAATAGATCCGAAGACATGAATACACAAGTTGGAATAGAAAATAAACAATTTAGGACCATACTGTTGTCGGAATTTAGCCAAGTATTCGAAAAAACCGAAATTTTAAAAATTTTGCTAAAAATGCCCATTTTTGCGCCAAAAAGATCTCGAAACTGGAAAAACATACAATGAAACCATTGGTGTCATTGGAACCGCCAATTCAAGTACTACGGAACCCTGGAGTTAGAATTTTTATTTAGGCCTTTGAATTAGAGTAATTTGCAATTCTTTCCGAAGCCACTTTTCAGCTGCAAAAAACGTTGAATTTTGACGATTTTCCAATGTTTTCGAGAAATAAAAAAATTTTAAAAATTTTAGGGGCCTAAATCAAAATTCTACTTCCAGCGTACCGAAGTTTATGATTATAGCTACATTATAAATATAAAATTCTGCAGGATTACAACTGTTTGTCGAGAGATCTTTTTGGCGCAAGAATAAAATCACCACTTTTCCTGTTTCCTATGTTTAACACATGCGGACCTCGACTTTGAGGTGAAATAACTCAACAACCGTAAGAGATACGAGTTTAATTTGAAAACTCGTTAAAATATCCCACTTAAAGATCATTATATGTGAAAATGAGCCAAATCGGAGATGGTCGAAAAATTGACCAAAAATGGACCCCCCCTTAAGTTTTTTCGTGTTTTTGTTTTCAGGTCTCCAAGTCCGAGCGATAGTGAGAGTGATACTGATGACAGACGAAGACGTCGTTGAAAAGATTTCAATTTTAGATACATGACAATATGAAAATTTAAAGATATATGCTTTATTTTGACAAATACATTCATACATGTCTTATATTTTCCACACAACATATATATTTGTAAAAAGCAATATTATATAATAAAAACAGTTTTGTTTCCCTTATTTTTATTTCTTGCGAGTTACATTATTATTCTGCATAAAACAGCAAAAAATGTTAACTAGCTTAATCTAATTAAATAGTATTGAATTCAAAGAGACTGTAGGCACCAAAGGTTGTCCCTATTTAGCAGTTTCTAGAAAATTAATGCTGACCCAAATTTACGCCTTTTGCAGTTTGAAACCTGTATTTTAACAGAATTAGGTGAGTTGACATAATAACATTTCACCTTTAACCTAATCTTGGGAACTTTACAGCAACTTTTACAGCAGACTTAACCTGTTACTAGTTTATGCATAAGACCTTCGCCTTACATAACACTGAGCAATCGTTTTGAATTTATCAAATCCAATATGCACTGGATCGGATTTGCAGCATTAACAAGCTTGCTTTTAATGGCAAAGAAAGGTATTTTCAATTCTATAGTTGTTTCGTTAATTCTATGACTGTAAATCGAGATGAGACACATTAATCAATAGATGCCAATTTCGAGCGACCTTTCACACATGACACACCGATCATCACCGATATTTCTCATACATAATTCGGATATCAGCCTTCATGTATCCGTAAAACAATGAGAAATTGTCGCGCTCTCGTTCACAGCAAGTTTGAGATAGGACTCCGACATTGGAAATAAAATTAGCAGAAGTTGCTTTGAAAACGGGTAAACTCCTTTGCAATCTGTTGTTTACTTATTTAGTGCCACACCCCAGTAGTTTTGTCTTAGTAGTGATAGTCCCAGAGGTAGTACCAGACCCAAATTTTCTGCCTCACCGGGTGTTGAGTCCATAATCCGTCGACTTTGTGTCGAAACTGCGATTACGTCAACTTTAGGCGCCATACCCGACTATACGAAATGATATTATTAAGCTAATGCTTTGCACACATATAACCATGGTCATGGTGCTATAGGGCATGTTTTGGCTAAATTTCAGCTACATCTGAGAATTTTTTAGTTCTGAACCTCTAAAATGCGGCCGAAAAATCGATAAAAATTAAATTCCTCAGATTTGGCTAAAACTTAACCAAAACCTATGGTACCCAGTTTAGTCGGCTATGACGCCCTAAAGTTCACGTAATCGCAATTTTGGGCCAAAATTGACTATTTTTCAAACTTATCAGGGCTATATTTTAGAACTGGGTCAGGGATTTTGCTCATTTTTGGCCAGCAGGTTTATTATGGTTCTAAAAGTCATATATCAAAAGCTCACGCGCTTAGCACAGAGTTGGACATGGACACATTTTTCCTGACCGCGATCGCCCCGCGACCGCAGACGTCGTGACCGCGACCGTCCGCGTCCGCGACCTCAGCCTAATTTTATGACCGCAACATTTTGATCTATTAACCTTTAAATTCGACGCAAAAATCCACTTTTCTAATATTTTTAGGTATTTCCAATGTTTTTACAACTAACTCCCGCAATCGGTAATTCCGTTTTGGGTTGGTGCTGTGCTACTTAGATATACACTTTTCGACAGCACTATTGAAAATTACAAACAACTTGGTTTCATTGCTTCATTTGGATTATTCGATCGTGGAATTCTGTGTGCAGCGCAGGGTGTCCTTCTTAGTTCTCTCACTTTAGGGCGAGGCTACCAACTGGTTCCAAACGGCAATATACTGTTAACACTGCTTAAAGGGTTGGTTCCCTCTGTTCGAGTATTTTTAATTACTCTTGTAATTTTATATGGCGCTAATTGAAAGTTTCAGAATAGTTTATTTTCGTGCTGCTTAACAATAGAGGGTTTAGCTTAACTGTGTCAAAATTAACTGCTCAGAATTTCGTATATACGATTGGTTTATATATACGATTGAAAATCGTATATACATGACCAATAAATCGTATTTCTGCCTTTATCGTATAAATATTGTATTATGCTGTTTGGAAGCGTTTTCTAAAGCCATTAGTTTTGTGTTCTTCACCCACCCATAACGTTTGGCTTACAATGGACTATTTGCTGTATAAAAAAATTAAGCTAAACCTTTCTACCTACAAAGTCCAGCTTTGCTGCAGTGGCTATTAAAAAAATTTTGCAGTACATTGCTATAACGGCCCTTTAGGTTTAACCCATATCAAACCATACGGGGGATTTAAAATTTTTTTACTAAAAATCGACTAATACGTGCACAAAAATAAGTAAACAGCAAATGGTTTCCTAATAAAGTACTTATTTTTAAGATGGCAGTCGAAAATGCATGTGTCAGTTTAAACTAATGCTAGCCGTGAACGGGTACAGTCAAATTTTCAAGAAAAACCCCAGAAATAAACAAAATAAAATCAAATAAAAGGAAGAAATTTTAAAGCAATTGAGTAAAAGCAGTTGTCTAATCATTCTGGTTAAAAGCATGTTGGACTAGTGCCAGTCTAAGACATTTAAATTTTCTGAATTGTCCCTATAATGGTATTTCTCCACACTGGTTAGACATTTTTAATACTTCAAGTATAAATTCTTGGCTATACAAATATATGTTGACGGTTTTTGTGTCAGGTTCACTACTAATGAGGTGTTACACATGCTGAAAAAGTCAGGGGATGAATTGACGGTGCCGATATCGTTAATTGGCACCGAGTAATGGCAACGAAGTTGTGGTGCTGCTGTATCACAAATCAAGACGGCGGCAGCTGGGGATCCAACGGATCAGAGTCTGACAAAGCTGCTATTATCGGCAACTCTGCAGAGTGTTCTCACATTGTTTGGATCCCCAGATGGGGCCTTGTCGTCTCCTGAATCAATATTACTGTTCTCATTAGCAATAGTCCTTGCCAAGATGACGACATTAGCACCTTCAATTCATTCTCTGGCTACTCCAGCATGTAAATCCGCTCATTAGATGTGTCTATAAACTAAATAACTTCCAAACGAATACTTAAATTGCCATTTCGTAATATTATTACCCAAAGTATACACAATAACTAACTGTACCCAACTGTTTAAACTGACACTAGCAATATTGCTGTAGCTCCAGAATCACGTCTGTAGGAGAAAGTTGGTTCTATGCAGCTGAGAACTAACACATAACTGCATATTTTATGCATTAAAAATATTTAATATCATTAACTTTTTATTAGTTTGGCTTTGATGAACCAACTACGTTCCATTATGAAGACCAATACAGGAAATTTATTGGCTGGAGCTAACGCGGTAGTGCAAACTTGGGATTGGTCACACTAATTATGAAGCACAATTAATAGCTGACAAGCCTGTATAAAAAGATTAATTATGGAGCTAACCGTTGTCGAGCAATCTGCGAAAATTTCAATGTCAGTTTAAACTGACGCTAGCCGGATATGGGTTAGAAAAAATAGACTGAAAAGAAAGAAAACGAATAAATGTTGCATATTTGTTTTTTGAATAACGTCTATACGATCTGTAAAAATCGTATATACAACTTCACTTTAATCGTATAAAATATTTCGTATTATACGAAATATTTTTGACACAGTTCCCAGCACAAAAGCTTCCCATTTTAGCTTCTAAATCTAGATATTGAAATTCCTGCTTTTTGATTATCACGAAGAGTTTACCGATTAACGTTCATGTCAACTGACACATGAGCAAAAATACGAATTTCCGAAAAAATTCGATAGCGGTTACGGAGTGCGCAAACTTGAAAATATAAAATGTTTTGTATTTTGCTGATAGCTTATCGAAATGAACCATAAAATTAAGAAACTTGGAATTTGGCAAAAAGCAGTTAACTCGAAACTGAAGTAAGGACTGACAGTTTATGCTGTCTGTCCAAACAAAACATTTCAGCAAAATAAAAAATAAACAGTAAACGTGTAGCTCTCGCTGATAATTGGTCCAGCGAGGGGACTACATTGTAAACGAAGGGAAAATTAGAAAAATTGGGATTTTTACTACTAATTGGCCTAAATTACCACGACTTGATAGAAATTTGCGGTCGAGAAAATTTGGCCGGGACTTCCACCGCGACCGCTTCCAACTCTGGCTTAGAAGCAATAAGCTCTCTATCTCGAATAAACTTGCTTTACCCTACCTTTAACGGATGGAGCCACAGCCAGGGACCCCAACACTACAGTTTTTAAAAACGCAGCTAAGATGAATTCGTTTTCCATACACATCCATGTTCACCTGTATTCACCTGTCTCTGCGGATGCGGGGTGCCCTTGCTAAGGTGGCTTTGCTTCTCCAGAGATTTCTATCTTCCGCGGGGGTCTTCAACTCTAACAACGGTTTTGCTTTCCAGCGTTTCCAAGAGATTTCTTTGAAGGCTGGCTCCACCTCTTTAAAAACAGAGCGGGACCAAGTTTCAAATGCCCTCCCTTTGGGTCGGTTCCATTTCACCGGAATAGCGGACGTTAGGGACACATTTGCACGGCGAACGGGTGCCATTCGCAGCACATGGCAAAGCCAGTGCAACCGTCTTTCTTGCACCTTCACAACAACGTCCTCATTACGATGACAGGCGAGGTGAATGGTCGTGGTGTGTACAAAAATTTTAGTTCTTTAGTAGTTTTTCTGATAAACTAAAGTCATGAATATTCGAGAGAAATGACCTTCTGCCTTTCAGATTCTTTAGTTTTCTGTCCCCTTGGCTCCCTGGCATGGATCAGTCTAAAACTGAGTTGCTGCGGTCGTAGTATTAATTTTACTTATGTATTTTATTCAATTTACAAATACAAGTTTGGTTTCAGAGCTTCTTATACATACGATTTGCGATTGAACATTTGAAGGTTTACGTAAACAAGTATCAATCTTAGTCTGATAATACCAGAAGTAATGAATAGCTGAATAAAAAGAGCTGTTATGATTAGTGGCCTGAACTAAATGTGAAACTTTTAGCTTCAACCCCTTTAAAACTAAACCTGAATAAAGCTGAACTCGATGCCCGAAACTCAAGATGACTAACTGACTGACTGTATCTTTTATATATTAAAATACAACAATGTGATGACAAAAATCAAAAAGAAACAAAACTGGGGAGCCACCTGACACTAAAACTCTTTGATACGCAACTTCACTAGTCAACTCAAAATAATTACCACATATCTGTGTGCCACATTTACCTGTACCACATTACCACATATCTGTGTATCTGTGTCGAGAGAAGGTAACTTTGAAGACGAATTTACAATAGACTAGCACTATATCTGTATGTAAAATATTTTAATTTCAGTAGCTTTGGGATTTCCTACTCCGAAATGCTTTAGCGGGAAAACGCCATACTTAATCAGAGGCGATATCCTGAACTGCGATAACGGTGATATTGATTGCCCCTCCAACTATAAGTAAGTTATGAGTTAGGTAATGAGTTAATTGGATACAGGAAAAGGAAGAAGAAGAAGAAGAGATCTCTATTCCTTAAAACCTTTTAAACGTGTTTCTCCTCAGTAGAAAACGAGTAGGTACCTAAACATGAACAATATTAAAAATTAGCTACTCCCTGGTAACCTTCACGAATGTCACTTTTCGGTAAGATTACTCGCTTGTTAATCGATTTTTGCAGATGCGAATGGATAACTCATTACACAGCCTGCTGTCCAGAAACCTTTCAACCAGAATCCACATTTTGGTCCAATCCTAACCCACCTGTTGCTCAATTCGCGCCACAACCATTTCGTCAACAGCCTATTTTTTTGAACGTCTGGCGAAATCAGCAACAGCAGCAGCAACCACAAGATTACGGTTTTGTCAATTACGAAAGCTTTTTACAGTGGCAACCAAGAACTGACTACATTTATTGGAATAATAATAACAACAACAATAATTAGCAATGGTACATATTTATTGTAGATAAATAAAGAAAATAGGACGTATCATAGTAAACTGTCCCGATTGCTATCTACCTTTATTTTTCTGAGTCTGACCAGAAATGTAGTTCATTCATCAGAACTTCCTAAGAACGAATTGCACTTTCCAGGCACGGCTTAAAATGATTTGTGAAATCGTAGGCATAATCACCTCCCTCAACTTAACAGTGCCGTTTATTGAGTCAAGCTTGAATCTATTTGAGTCAGATAGCTGGTGCTATGCGCCAAATGAGACACGCATAAAGTTAATTGAGGCACGTTTCAATTAAGTATAAAACATTAATATTTATGGGGACTGCCAAATAAAAGTGAGCAGCCCCACTGTTGAGACAGGCCTTCTTATTTTGTCAATAGATTTAGATTAATTACAGATAAATGAGCCACACACTTAGAACATTATTTTACCATTTACATACTTATTATTTAATCTTTAAACTGTTTAAAAAATTTTGGTAAAATGGTAATTGTTGCTTAGCTATGGTCTGGCTTGCCAGAATTGGTTTAACCGGTTTAACCTTCTTGGTTGTTGGCAGGCCGAGGAAAACCCGGCCGGCCAGCCGGCCGGGCGGCCGGCCGGCCAACAATGTCGACAAACCGGCCGGCCGGCCGCCGGCCAACATGCGGCCGGCCGGGTCAGAAGCAGCTGGCCGGCCGGCCGGCCAATCTTCAAATAAAGGACGCTACCTGATTTTATCTGTTATACATAACCAGGAGTAACTCCATGCATCAATTAATGCTACATATTTTGCAAAAAAACGAGAAAAATAGGACAAAACTGGTACCGGCCGGCCTTTTTTGACCAGCCGGCCTGTTTGACCCGGCCGGCCGGTTTGCATCACCCGGCCGGCCGCCGGCCCGGCCAGCCGGCCGGCCGGGTTCACAAGCTCGGCCGGCCGGGTCCGGCCGGCCGAGTCAAAAAACCGGCCGGCCAACAACACTGGGAAGCCTTGTTCTACAAAGTGCAAACTAATTGATTGCATACATCACTCTTAGAAATGTTCCAGTAGAAAGTACTGGAATCTTAGTAATTTCCTACTAAAGTGCTCCAGTGCGATAAAGACAGCGGAGCGATTAGTATTTTCCTACTAAAGTAGTCCAGTATTTCAAAAACTACTGGAAATAGCTAGTAAACTTTACCAGATAATCTATGTAGAACACTTTACTGCTTTGACATACTAACTACTGGAATTTCCAGTAGTTTCTACTGGATATTTAGTATTATATACTGGACCCCCCAAAAATTTTTGGGGGGCAAAAATACTGGATTTTCCAGTAATTTCTACTGGACTCAGTAGTAGATTCTACCAATCTCCTAAAATAGTCTGAGCACCAAAAATACTGGATTTTCCAGTAGTTTTTACTACTTTCTCCAGTGGTTTCTACTAGACTCCTAATACAGTCTGCGTACCCAAAATACTGGATTTTCCAGTAATTTCTACTGGTTTCTCCAGTAATATCTACTAGACTTCCAAAATGCTCCGAGCACCGAAAATACTTGATTTTCCATTAATTTCTACCGGTTTTCCAGTAATATCTACTAGACTCCTAATGTGTGTAGTCTGAACACCTATGAAAAATACTGAATTTTTAGAAAGGACACATTTTCTCTGAACTAAACTGTATGCGTTTCAACCTTCACTCCATTCATAATGGGCAATTTTCCCAACGTTGGAAAATCCCCCGCGTTGCCTTCACCGCCGTTAGCACCCACGCAGGTGCATGACGGCTACAAAAATCAGCCCCTTAACTTCTGGTGATACAGAAGCTGAGACCAGGACAAATGACTTGCCCAAAATCTGATCGCTGAAAACTTGTTCGTTTATCCCCTTATATACTCTCATTGCAGCATCAGCGTATCGAGTACTTTTGTACTGGATTGTCCAGTAGTTTTAACAAGATAATCCAGTATTATATACTGGATCCCCAAAATATTTGGGGGATGAAACTACTGGATTTTCCAGTAATTTTTACTGGTTTCTCCAGTAATATCTACTGGTCTCCTGAAATAATCCGAGCATCAAAAATACTGGATTTTCCAGTAATTTCTATTGGTTTCTCCAGTAATATCTACTGGACTCCAGAAATGCCCCAAGCACCAAAAATACAGGATCTTCCAGCAATTTTTTCTGGTTTTGCCTGTAATATTTCCTGGATTCCTAAAATACTCCGTTCACCAAAAATATGGTTAATGCTCATGAGTATGCAGTGGTTTTCATTAGTTATTAGGTAACACTGGTACGTACTTTGTTGTAAATTCACGTAGTGTTTGTTTGTGTTGTGCTGCGTTAACGTTTGTTTTCCGAAAAAAGCACTGAAACCGCTATACAGATAAATTGCAGTTGAGAATTATGTTCTTCATTAATGATCTCTCTTGATGATGTGGAATATAAGCAAACTTAGACAGTCATTCTTTTACCGATAGCTCAAATTTCTGTTCCTTTTACTCTTTCAGTTCGCAACCCGTCGAAGTTCTTTAGTTTTGTCTGCACCAATTTTTTAAGAGAACATCAACCAACGAAACCTTAAGGTATCACACAAATTATGCAAAACTAACTTTAATTTCTGTCGACGACCAAAAACCTTAATTTCATTGGTTAAAACTACACAGGATCCGTTTAAGCTTCCACAAAGCAACTCTGCTTAGCGTCGATTACGTATAGATTAAAATTCACTGGCTTTCGATTTTAATAGGATTGAACAAAAACGATTCAAATTTTTGCAGCAGCAAAGCCGATACTTCCAGTTACTGATGTATCTACCTTGCCATACACTATGTATCAGCATTATAATTTAAACACTTGCAGTAAATGGTTTATCTTCAGTAGTCAGAATTTCATATGTCAGAATTTCATTAGTCAGAAATTAACCTTTCAAACTTTCATTAGTCAGAATTTCATTAGTCAGAATTTAGGTTTTTGAAATAATATAAGTTGAACTTTCATTTGTCAGAATTTCATAAGTCAGAATTTCATTAGTCAGAATTTCATTAGTCAGAATTTTGTTTGTCAGAATTTTGCAAAAAAGCCATTTTTCCTGGCGCAAAGTGTAACAATATGGCTGATCTTGATAATTTTATATATAAAATGGTTTCTAGTCGACACAAATATATGTGTTTTGGCTCTAACCACCAGCTACGAGCAAAGCTCTGTTTTCAAAAGAGTTCCCCAGGGGCTGGTTCCGTATACCTTCATCTTACAGACAGGCAATGGCGATAGCCTGTTTAGTTCGAATTCTAAAAGAATCAGAATGGCCAAGAGTACGTAATAACTGTTGGATTATGTACTCTTGCTATGGTGCAAATCATCAAGGGTCTTTTTGGGGGAAGAGTTAAAATCTGCAAAGGAGTTGATTTTAGTTCTGCTCTTCTCTACTCTACCCTACTTTATCGGGAAAGGCGCTAAGATCGTGCAGCAACGTGCAAAAGTTTGAAGAAACTAGGAAAATCCAATTCTGACTTACGAAATTCGGACTAATGAAATTCTGACTAATGAAATTCTGACAAATGAAAGTTCAACTTATATTATTTCAAAACTTAAATTCTGACTAATGAAATTCTGACTAACGAAATTCTGACTAATGAAATTCTGACAAATACGATTCTGACTGATGAAAGTAGACGGCAGTAAATGCAGACATCTTTGTGACTGACTTCATGTTATTCTCAGCATAAAATAATGCAGCTTGCAGTACTTTTAAATTGTTAGAAAATTTAGTAACGTAATAAACGCGTGTTAGGGCATATTAAGAACTTAAGGTGGTGATTCCTTTTTGGTACATATATGTCATTGGTTGGCGGCTCCATTCCAGATGAAACAACTTGATGGAACTTTCAAAACAAGTTCCTTTAGCATTCTAACACTCTCCGCACAATTCCGCTTCAAAAATTTGACATTTGCGTCCAGGACAGTTTTTAGCAGTTTTAGAAATTGGACAGCAGTTGCACAGTTATATATACTGTAGCTATATTCATTTGAAAGATCTCGTTGTGCTTTATATTTTAGCGTTTTGAAGCGATGTTCTTGCTTTGCGCTATCGTGAGATAGAGACAATCTTCCTATTTTGCTCTCCCAAAGCTGTCATTTTTGCAGAAATCAAATATTGCATTACTTGTTAAGCGACGCAAACCGTCTCAAACTTTGCAAAAGCCAAAATTAGTTTCATTGTTTTCCTAAAAGAAAAAATATTAAGCTATGTTTTGATAGAAATGAATTCTTAACTCCAAGTAATAAATGAGCAATAATGGTTCAAAGTTGATGACTCCAAAAGGAATCACCACCTTGCAAATTTTTAGAAATATTGCCAACTTCTTTTGGAAATAAAAATTATTAATTGAATCCAGCATTTCTTGCTGTCATATTGCATAAGTAGGTAAGTAGAATTTAGTCTGCTCTAAGCACCATTGGAACGGCCAAATATTTCATTTCGTGTTCAGAGTGTTTTACGAGTCCAGTAGATATTACCAGTATCAATCAGTTATGGGAAAACCACTACTTTTGCGTTTCGGTATATTTTAAGACTCCTGTATATATGTGATGGGTAGGCTTAGTTTGGCTATTTTTGTCTGTATATTTTGGGTTCCAATTGTCCTTTGTGCAGATGCAGTCTCCTTTGTACAATTGCGGTCTCCGACTCTAAAATCGTGAATCTAGGATTTTTGTAGGGTATCTGAAAAATACTAACTGTGCTTGTTTGTGTCGCTTACTTGGTCGTTTGTGTTGCGTGCCTGTCTTTTAATTCACCATAATTTTGTAACTAACCTATTCGTAAACTAATCTAATTGTAATAATTTTGTACCTAACCTATTCGTAAAATACTCGTGTTGTGACCCCCTCTTTGGTAATTGTGCAGGTCCACGGAATTTTCCTGTTTGTTTCGTTTGCTGGGGTCCCTTGCTGATTAATCTAGAAATTAAGCGAAAAATATTTGTCAAACTTCTTACCTGGGGAGTTTTTGGTCCCCAGGTAAGCCTCTTAGAAAGCAATTTGGAAACGATAAGAAAGACAAAATTTCTCCTTCAGAAAAATTATGGCCGCACTCCCAAAGACTTCCAACGCTCACCGCAAATCCTGACTGACAGTTTTCAGTCAGGACAAAGAAAAGATAAGTTGGGTGACTGACCCAGTGTCGACTCTTGTTTTTCATCCAAGTCAGTCTTGGGGCGGACTCAGTGCAGAGAAGTCGTGTTGTTAAACTTAACTAGAGCATCTTGATTCAGTTTCTTTGTAGTCTGTTGTTTGGAAGTCTAGTGTGGCCTATCGAGCCTTGAGACAGAGCATTACCAATCGCCAGTTTTGCCTAAAGTCAGATCAGTCGTTTTGATAGCCCCGATCCTATTTTCATCAACGTTAACTTTTGCTAACTGCTGTTCTTACTTGGTCCTCATTTTGCTGTCAAGTCTGTTGCTGGGATCCTTGAGTAATATCGTAAGTTGACAAGTTCGGAGAGTGCATTTCAATACCGAGTATTGGTGTTTTTACAATAGCGAGACCCGAAGTACCAATCGTTTGTAATTGCTAATTGTTACCGTTCGTCTGTTTTGTGTAGATCTTTTGTAAACCTGATGACACGCGTAAACTTTGACTGTAATTGTTAATCATACTCACGGTATTAGTCTTATTTTGAATGTTATCATAATTATCCAATTGACTTGTTAATTAAGCTTGGTGTTTTGAAACTAATAGAACAAAACCTTTTGCCTTGACTCCCCTAGGGAATCGCTGATTAGTTTGATTGACATCCTAGTTTTTGGTAGAAGTTTAAACTGAATAGATTAAAGTATTCGTCGACCCTACTTAGTGAGCTACATAACTTGATTTCATCGTCGAGTTGGAAACTGACTAATTTTCCAACGAGTACAGTTTCAGCAATAATTCTGTCAAAGAGTTTATCCTGAAGAAGAGGCACCGGAAATCGTATAGAGCAAAGATAACTAACGTAGATGTTCAGGATTGTAGTAACTTAGGCTATTCTGTGGGTTGGAGGCTAAAAATCCCCTGAATAATTGAAAAGTGATCAAAAACAAGTGCTCGTCAGTTCACCGTGGAGAAAGTTTGACTAGAATAAACCCTCAGCAGAAAGCCTATTTTATTACATATATTTTTGGTGACCGGAGTATTTTAGGAGTCCAGGAGATATTACTGCTAAAACCAGAAAAAATTACTAGATAATCCTGTATTTTTGGTGCACGGGATATTTTTGGAATCCAGTAGATATTACTGGAGAAACCAGTAAAAATTACTGGAAAATCCAGTATTTTTGATGCTCGGATTATTTCAGGAGACCAGTAGATATTACTGGAGAAACCAGTAGAAATTACTGGAAAATCCAGTATTTTTGGTGGTCGGTGTATTTCAGGAGTCCAGTAGATATTACTGGATAAACCAATTTTTGATGCCCGGATTATTTCTGGAGACCAGTAGATATTACTGGAGAAACCAGTAGAAATTACTGGAAAATCCAGTATTTTTCGTGCTCGGAGTTTTTCAGGAGTCCAGTAGATATTACTGGAGAAACCAGTAGAAATTACTGGAAAATCCAGTATTTTTCGTGCTCGGAGTTTTTCAGGAGTCCAGTAGATATTACTGGAGAAACCAGTAGAAATTACTGGAAAATCCAGTATTTTTGGTGCTCGGGGTATTTCATGAGTCCAGTAGATAGTACTGGGAAAAGTAGTAAAAACTACTGGAAAATCCAGTATTTTTGTGTTTCGACACTTTGTACGAGTTTGGTAAATTTAATACTGGATCCAGTACAAACTACTGGAAAATCCAGTAAGTTGAATAACCCAAATCTAGTAAATGTTACTAAAATATTTAGTAGAAACTACTGGAGAAACCAGTAATTTCTTACTAAGACATTTCCAGTACTTATTACTGGACTACCACCAGTACTTATATATTACTCCACCATCCAGTCAAATCTACTAAAGTCTTTAGTATTTCTGAGCTACTGGAGTTGTTCCAGTAGAAACTACTAAAGTATTTCTAAGAGTGATGGATGCAACGACAAGGAGATGTTTCTGTAAGGGGACAGTACTTCATAACTTCTTAGCATTTAGCAAAGTCCAGATTTTGGTCTTTTTCGCCTGCGTGACCGCCATAGGTGTGTTAATTGGTAGGTGAGATTTGGATATGGCAAAAAACTATTAAAATTTTGTACAATGTTGACATGTCAGTCAAAAATTCGTCCAGAACAGCCCGTAATTGCGAAAACTGGTCAAATTGACGATTTTTGCATAATATTGCAGGAACGTTTGGGTCTAAAAAATCCGCACTGTTTCAATATTTTGGTCATTTGGTCGAAAATATGGAATAGAATTTTGGAATATGGAATTTTTACAAAACAATTCGAATTTTCAGGATTTCGAAGTAAAATCCTGAAAATTTTGAGGGTTGGATCCGCAAAAGTTAGGTGGGTTAAAATGGCCAAAAGTGTGCAACAACAACCAAGTGGCGAAATTTGGGGGCGGGTCCCCTTTTTAGACCTCCCCAACCCCTCCCCCACGACCCCCGCCCCAAACCTCCCCAAAACATTTTTCTATTTTTATGCCAAAAAGCGCATTTTTATAGCGCTTCTACCAGGGCTGGCGTGGCGGATCAAGAAGACACCAAAGACAAGCCCGAACGGAGGCATCAGGCACCCTTGTGCCCACAAAACCAGGACCTAGAAGAGAGAAGGGAAGAGGGAGGTTCAGCTTTTTGGCCCCAAAAATTTTTGGGGATGATTTGGGAAAATAGCTGCGGGGGGCTAGGCTAGCCCCCTCAGACCTCCACCCAATTCCACCTATGCGTGGGGTTTGGGATTTTGCCTTTTCCGGTCTGGGTCAGCCTTCAAAATTTCGTTGGCGGGTCGGGACTTGTCCAAATGCCCCCCGCACCGCAGGTACGGTACATCTTCACCGGTGCAATGCCCCGCCCCAGTTACAGCTGTACCCAAAGCCCCGGTCCAATAATAATTAAGCCAAAACTTAGCTACAAAACAATGAGCGTCCAAATAACAAAACTTTTGAGTTGTCTCAAAAATATCTGAAAAATACTGCGATATATAGGTTAATCAGCGCATGACTCATTTGTTACAACTTAAATCAGAATCATTGGCAGAATTTAAAACCGTGACTCAAAAGTGGGACTGTACTCAATTTAGCAGGCCCACAAATGTTTTAAACATTGTGAATTATATAATTATCGTTGTCTCAATTAGAACAAACAGTGTCTCATTTAATTCTTATCACAATCTAACTGTCTCAACTAGTTTAGGTCTTGACTCAAAAAGTGGGACTGCTAAGTTGAAGGAGGTGGCATAATCTTTGGGTTAATAGCAAAAACACCCATGATGATGATGATGATGAGTGATGACGAGTGACCGTCTAACCGAATGGTTAAGGCGCCGGACTTCGGATCGAAAGGTCCGAGGTTCGATTCCCGCCTTAGCCATAATGACGCTAAATTGTTTCCTTGAGCAAGAAACTTAGGTCACTGCTCCGCCGGTCGGATGAGGCGTTAAATTGGTGGGCCCGTGTGGTGCGTTGCTGGGGTAGTGCACGCTAAAGAACCCTTAATCCACTTATCGTCAAGAGTAGGGCGCGGAGTTCCCGGTGGAAGGTACCTCCCTTGGGATATACCAGCACATCTGCAATGTGGTCCGCCTACCTCCTGCGAGGGAGTGTTGGGTACAAACGAGTCATGTACTCAAAATGGATCACACAACTTTCCGGGTTTGTCTCTGAACCCACCTCATCTGCGCTTGGGGCTTGGAGTGTCGAAAGATGCTGTGCTCCTCTACCTTGCGTATGAGCAGTTAATGGATGCCTTACTACCGGAGCCGAAAGGCCAAGAAGGTGTCTGATCCAGCTTCCCATTGTGGGACAGCATTCAGGCGACGAAGCGAGAGTCATACTAGCTATGACTGATGGGGAGAGACAAAGGTTAGCGCCCTCATAGCCTCTTGGCTGAGTAGCCCGGCAATAACAACAACAACAACAACATGATTGATGACGTGTTAAAATTTATCGACGCTGTCGAAGTACAGTACGGCTAAAAATGTGTGTACAAATTCTGATAAGCTTTAAAGTGAACCCCAACAATGTAATATTTGTAGAATTGCCAGAAAGTCGTGATTTTAAAAATCCGAAATTCCGGAGAGAGTCTGTTATAGATCTATATATATAGTTTATACCTATCTATCTATATACAGGATATATATAGGAGAGAATAAATAATCCAAACAAGGAGTCTTTACAATGAAGCCATCAACCCCAATCACTCCTCATTCCAAGTATTTCTGAAAAATTGTTTTGCCGTTTACTAACTCAAAAATATGAACAGTATTTTCGGCAGGTTGCAAACGAATTGTACACGGACGTTCCATAGAAACTGTTACGTTCTGTCTTGCAAAACGGCGTACGGCATGATATGCAGCGTCTGTGGTAGCAGTAGAACCAAATATTCCTGGCTCCATACTGATTAGAAGATAGCGGAGGTGCTAAAAGTCAAGTATATAATGCAGCCTGCCAAGACAGAAATGGGAAAAACTCAATTAACTAAACAACTGGTTAGCACAATATTTTCTTTCTATCAGCCAAGCTTACGGCTCCATTCTGTATTTATCAGGTTTAACCAACAATATTATAATATATAATTATAGTCAAAATTTCTAACACAAGCTTCTAAATTTACATTCTAGCATTTCTAACTTAATTCTAACATAAGTCATGTATAGGTAATGCATCTGGTATCGAAGTGCAAAAGCAATACCTGTTATGTATTTGTGCTGTAAGCATTATTGAAAACATAAATTAATAAGTGAATTAACGGACTAACGAACACGAATTAACATTACTACTGTTGCCAAATTTCCGGATTGAAGTTTTACAGTTGAACCTTTTGTAGCTTTATTCAAAAGTCGAAGGAGTCATCGACTACAATTTCAGTTTCGGTTTTTCAAGTTGGAATTATTTTTCAAAAGTACAGATTTTAAGGTGGTGATTCCCTTTGGTCACATAAAGTTTGCACCATTATTACTCATTTATTACCTGGAGTTAAGAAGCCATTTTTATATCAAAATGCAGCTTGACATTTTCTCTATTTAATGCATGCCACGAAACTAATGTTGCTTTTCTAAAATATTTTTAACACATTTCAGAAGAAGTATAATTTTCCAGAATTTTTGCAGACTCAAGTAAATTTTTTCGCGAGACATCGGTTATATCATTCGATACCTCCATCAAATAGCTGGGGACGATTTTTTATTTATTGTGAAGTCGCTCTTCGTTATAGAGAAATAAGCTGAAATGTGTGCGTAACCTGTATTTTGCATACTTTTTCCAAATTTGTCAAGCGATTACTTTAGCCAGAAAGCAGCAATCGGGGCAACTAAAAAATCGTCCCTGGGTATATTCGTGTAGAACACATTTGTTCAGTAGCAGCCCTCCAACTTGCATGATGAATGCTCCACAATCTTTGGAAACAAATTGGTCGTGTTTTTGCAAAAACTAATTTTTTATGATAGCAGCCTACAGGATAGCCGTTGGAAGACGATCATGTGTCGGATAATTTGTCCCTGTGAGACCTTCACATCGACGCCCTTAGTTTGATTTTACGGCTTGCGTAGTTCAAGAAATGTTGGATTATTTGATTTCTGCAAAAATGACAAGTTTTTGACGCCAAAACAAGAAAATCGGCTATATCTCACGATAGAGAAAAGCTAGAAACTTACTTTAAAAAGCAAAAATGTGAAGCTCGATGAGATCTTTCGAATGAATATAGTATAACTGTATAGCAGCTGCCAAACGTTCAGAAATTGGGAAAAACCACTCTGACCGGAAATCTAGAATTTTTGAATCGGGATTGCGCGGAGGGTGTTAGAACGCTAAAATAACTTATTTCGGAAAGTTTCATCAAATTTCATCTTGCTTTGCGTCGCCAAACAACAATATGTGCCCAAAAGGAATCACCACCTTAAGTTATATATTTTAATACAAATACGAGATTGTTCGCATTGTTAAATTTGTTTTAGTAAATTTTGTACTAGGCTGTAGCGTGCTTGGCATGACCCAATACGTATTCTAAATAATTTTACGTCTTCTTTTACTTCACAAGAGTTTAATAATATTTTGTATAACCATGCATTTGTGCATTGTAATAATAAATGAAGAAATTTCAGTGAAACTAGTGTGTTCAGATGTGTTTGAAATGCTGAACCCGACTTTGAATCCAGTTTCTCTTAGCTTTTTTAAGAAGCCAATTAGGATCACCGGATTGGATCGGTTAAATTTTTAGCTGCCTATCCGATCCGATCCACGTCACTACGTACTCCAATACATAGTACACTTCACAAAGAGTATATACATACAGAAGAGAATCACAACGGGCTAGGCATGGGCACGGGTCCAAAAAATTGGACCCGGGTACCCGGCACTACCCGAAGCCCTATGTCGGGTAATTGCAACCCGGTACCCGGTACCCGGTCCCGAGCAGTTGTCGGGTATCCGGAAACAAAATTGCAATTTTAATGCTTATTTTTTTGTTTGCCATTAAAATAAAACAATTTTGCGGCATATTTCAGCTTAATTCTTGTATAAATTTATGTAACTTGCAGTGTGACTGATGCCGAAAAGTGTTGGTATTTGGTACCATAACCAAAATTTTGGCAGTCCCACTGTGACAATGGACTCTAACTATTACACAATTCAATAGAACTGTAAAAATCTGTACAGTTTTCGCTTTAGTTATCTTTCGCTTAAGCTACTGTTTGATATATAGTAATAAAATATTTTCTGGTGAAAAAGAGTCAGCTGAATTTGGAATGAAGACTTACAACTGATTTACAAAAATTCCATTGGCATAGGGTTAAATTTTAATATAAACTTTACCTAAACAAGTTACCTTGAGGTTGCAATTCCCGAACTGGCTTAGAATCAAGAAATCTGTGTTCACCACGGTTTTAAAAAATATGTTTTAGCGTTTCTGTTTTCAAAAATGTTAAATTTATCAAAAGTCGTAGTGCAATTATGTTATAAAACCACTAATCAAAAAAACTGGCAGAATATTGTACCATTAAGATTTTATAAAAATGGACGATCTGTTTGAAAGGTGCATTAGTCTAGACTAGAAAAGAGTAGAGCAGAGTTAAAGGCCGAGTTCAATTCAACTCTTTTTAGCAGTAAAGAAAGGAAAGTTGCGAATATCGAGTTTTCTCAGTCCCATAGAAGGGCTCTCATACCAGGTCAATGTATCGAATGCATTATTTGCTCGTGCTCGATAGTTTTTGTCTTTCCAAACTATTTAAGGGGGGGGGGTCCATTTTTGGCAGATTTTTCGACCATCTCCGATTTTGCTCATTTACACATATTTTGTTCTCCGATTGGTATATTTTAACGAGCTTTTGAAATTAAAGTCGGATCTTTTACGGTTAATGAATAATTTCACTTCAAAGTTGAGATCTCATGTGTTAAACATAGGAAACTGGAAAACTTTCAATTTTTTGATTAGTGTCAAAAAATCTCGAAACTGGGCAAAGATTATCAGCATAATTTGGTATCATTAGAAACGTCTATTTGTATACTTTAATTTGTTGGAATTAGATTTTTGAGTTAGGCCTTTGAATTTTTTAAAATAATTTTTGAAGCTCGCTGACTGTGAAATTTGACGTTTTTCGTTGTTAAAAACTGGGTTGTTTTAACTTTGATCAAGCATTACAAAAATTGAAAGGCCTAACTAAAAAATCTGATTCCAACAAATCACAGTATATAAGTAGACTTTTTTT